>BLSH010391565.1:1309516-1322902 GCA_018402905.1 Glandirana rugosa | reverse complement strand
TGCTCAGACCATACGCTACACACTGCATCCAATTGGTCTGCATGGCTGTTGTCCCAGAAGGAAGCCTCTTCTAAAGATAATGCACAAGGAAGCCCGCAAACAGTTTGCTGAAACAAGCAAACTAAGGACATAGCTTACTGGAAACATATCCTGTGTCAGATGAGACCAAGATAAACTTATTTGGTTCAGATGGTGGCAAGCGTGTGTGGCGAAAACCAGGTAAGGATTACAAAGACAGGCGTGTCTTGCCTACAGTCAAGGGTGCTGGTGGGAGTGTCATGGTCTGGGGCTGCATGAGTGCTGCCGGCACTGGGGAGCTACAGTTCATTGAGGGAACCATGAATGCCAACATGTACTGTGACATACTGAAGCAGAGCATGATCCCCTCCCTTCGGAGACTGGGCCACAGAGCAGTATTCCAACATGATAACGACCCCAAACACACCTTCAAGACGACCACTGCCTTGCTAAAGAAGCTGAGGGTAAAGGTGATGGGCTGGCCAAACATGTCTCCAGACCTAAATCTTATTGAGCATCTGTGGGGCATCCTCAAATGGACGGTGGAGGAGCGCAAGGTCTCTAACATCCGCCAGCTCCGTGATGTCATCATGGAGGAGTGGAAGATGACTCCAGTGGCAACCTGTGAAGCTCTGGTGAACTCCATGCCCAAGAGGGTTATGGCAGTGGTGGAAATTAATGGTGGCCACACATAAAATTGACAAGTTGGGCCCAATTTGGACATTTTTACTTAGGGGTGTGCTCACTTTTGTTGCCAGCTGTTTAGACATGAATGGCTGTGTGTTGAGTTATTTTGAGGGGACAGCAAATTTACACTGTTCTACAAGCTGTACACTCACTACTTTACATTGTAGCAAAGTGTAATTTCTTCAGTGTTGTCACATGAAAAGATATAATAAAATATTTACAAAAATGTGAGGGGTGTGCTCACTTTTGTGAGATACTGTATATTTATATATATATATATGTTTTTTTTTTTTCTTCTCTCTTTGTTGCGTTGAGGATATATTTTATGTCAATGATTTGAATGCTTTTTGATGTCTGTATATGTGTATTATTTTCAATATGATTTCAGTATCTACCTTTATGTATAATTGAGATCCATGGTACTGATGAAGCAAGGGGTCCCTCGAAACATGTTGACCTTCAGATGGTGATCTCATTGGACCCTTATGTATCCATTTCTTTGCCAGTCTTGTTTTGAGGATATGTATTGTTATTGGCTATGGATTCTGTATTATAATACCAATGAAATCATTGAGATTTTAAGGTTTTTTCATTCTGCACATTTTAGAGTTGTTACAATTAGGCTACTTTCACACTGAGTCACTTTCCTAGTGGTTTAGTGCTAAAAATAGCGCTTCCAAAATGCTTCTAAAACGCCCATTAATTCCAATGTACCTATTCACACTGGGGCGTTGCGCTGGCGCCGCGTTTAAAAACGTCCTGCAAGCATGATTTTTTGTGCTTATTCTGAGCGCTAAAAATAGCGCATTAAAAACGCCCATATACATTGAAATGAATGTAAAGTGCTTTAAAAGCGCGTTAAAAGCGCCAGCAAAATGCCCAGAGGTTGTGGAAAGGTCAAAATACCAGGAAATAAACAGGATGTAATGTATGGGGATGTGATATTTATTTAATGCTAGCGCTTCAAAATCGCTTGAAAAACGCCTGGGCGTTGACGCGGGGGAAACGCGGCAAAAACGCAGTAATAACGCTTGATGTTTTGCGCACGTTTTTCAAACGCCTCAGTGTGAAAGTAGCCTAAAGCTGTATAATTTTTAATTATTTGATGTTTCTACATTCTATCTTTGGAGGTATATTTAAAGTCCCAATATATTTTCCTTGTTGTGTTTAGTTACTATGGGGATGATACCTTTCAAAGATGTATTTTTTTTTTTTATAAACGCCCCTCCCCTCTCTTTAATACAGTGTCCATGGCATTTATAGCTTTTCTACATGACAGTAGCTTTATATTTTATCTTTACTGGCCCTTTATTTAATGCTTTCAACAAGCATTTTCCTAAGTGTATAAAAAAAATTCCTTGAACTTGTGGATATTTGTCCTGTTATCTCTTTCCCTTGCAATGCATATAATCATATAACCACACTTAATTCAGTATTCAGACACTGACAAATACAGTATGTGGTTGGCAAGTTGTTCAGGGGATGATCCCATTCGCCACTGAGAAGTAATCCGAAAATTGAAAATGACTTGGTCTAGGGATTTTTTGGCCACTGTCCCATGCTGTGAACATCTGCTTTAAACGTCATTGTTCATATAAGCGTAACGCACTGTAAACGTTTATCAAAGACTAACTGGGTAATGTGCCTACACTCTTTAAGAAAAAAAAAATATTACAATTTTATCTGAATTCTTTTTAAAGAAAAGAGTGCTTAGACATGCAGCAGTTTACTGATTAGATCATGCTTTCCCAGAGACTGTCAGGGTCTGGATTAACATTTCAAAGTAATGCTAAATTCAGCGTAGGTACAGCCATTCTGAACAATTATCTGCACTATCCAGGCACAGAGAAATGTCAAGAGCTCCCAAGTCTGTGCAGTTTATGAGCCAGAGATCTAACTGAAAGTGACAAAACCACAGCTTTTTTCACTGCTGATTACTCAGCAACAGCAGCAGTCTTTTAAAAAGAAAAAATCATTTCTGCATTGTTTCAGTCTGCTATACAACACTTTGTATATGACCAATTATATTCAGTAGTCACTAATGGTAACTAAATGATAGCAATTCTCAGCCTTTTAAATCTGCAGCTTTCAATAAGATAATACCTGATGATCCCGCCATGAAGTCCTTGTTCTGGCCTTTCTTATTATAGGGTAACAAAAGTAAAAATGATTGTGTCCAATTAGATTTAAAAAATATTTAAAAAATAAAGAACCTTATGCTAAAGATTTGTAAATTGAGTGATATAGCAAATTGAATGTCATTTAGTTAAAGTGATTGTAAAGCCTCGTTTTATACTTACCTGCTCTCTGCAGTGGATTTGCACAGAACAACCCAGATCCTCCTCTTCTCGGGTCCCTCTTCGGCTATCCTGGCCCCTCCCTCCTGCCGAGGGCCCCTACAGCAAACAGCTTGCTATGGGGGCACCTGAGCCAAGTCATAGCTCCGTGTGTCCATTCAGACACGGAGCCCCCTCTCTCTCCTGATTGGCTAACCGACTTTGATTGACAGCAGCAGGAGTCAGTGGCGCTGCTGCTGTGTCTCACCCAATCAGCAAGGAGAGTCCCGGACCGCTGAGGCATTCATGGACATCGCTGGATAGAGATGGACCTCAGGTAAGTATTAGGGGGGCTGAGGAGGCTGCTGCATAGAATGCATTAAGATAAAAAACCTTCTGCTTTTCCAAACTCCTTTAAGCTGGCCATTGATGTATTGCTTTTTTCCATCAGCCAGTGGGCTGATTGAAAAAAAAATTAACAGATTCCTCCATTCACACAAGCAAGGTGGATGAAGGAATCCTCCCTGTTGTGTTATTGTGTTATTTTTTTTTTGACAGCAAGAATTCCTCCGCTGTCAGAATACACTGATCAGCCATGCAGCTTATTGACTGCAGGCCCTTATCAAATGAAAAAAGTCAAGCATTCCCATTTGATAGAAGTTCATTGTTAGACTGACTTCTCCTGAGCAGGAAGAGCCATAGATCAATTGAAATTAACCAGTCCCTGCTAAACCAGCTGAATTTCCATCCATCTATGGCCAGTTTAACGTATACATTTTCATGTAGGAGTGTACTCACTTTTGTTGCCAGCGGTTTAGACATTAATGGCTGTGTGTTGAGTTATTTTGAGGGGACAGCAAATTTACACTGTTATACAAGCTGTACACTCACTACTTTACATTGTAGCAAAGTGTCATTTCTTCAGTGTTGTCACATGAAAAGGTATAGTAAAATATTTACAAAAATGTGAGGGGTGTACTCACTTTTGTGAGATACTGTATATATACTATATTAGCAAAAGTATTGGGGCGTCTGCCATTACACGCACATAAACTTTAATGGCATCCCAGTCCATAGAGTTCAATATTAAGTTGGCCCACCCTTTGCAGCTATAACAGCTTCAACTCTTCTGGGAAGGCTGTCCACAAGTTTTAGGAGTGTTACTATGGGAATGTTTGACCATTCTTCCAGAAGAACATTTGTGAGGTCAGGCACTGATGTGGATGAGAAGGCCTGGCTTGCAGTCTCTGCTCTAATTCATCTCATCTCAATTCATTTTATGCTCCCAACGTGGGAACAGTTTGGGGATGGCCCCTTCCTGTTCCAACTTGACTGCAAACCTGTGCACAAAGCAAGGTCCAGAAAGGCATGGATGAGCGAGTTTGGGGTGGAGGAACTTGACTGGCCTGCGCAGAGGCCTGACCTCAACCCGATAGAACACCTATGGGGTGAATTAGAGCAGAAATTGTGAGCCAGGCCCATTAAAGTTCATGTGCGTGTAAAGGCAGGTGTCCCAATACTTTTGACAATATAGTGTGATCACATAATTTCTGTTCTCAGCTGCATAAGAAGCTTGAAGTGCAGGGGGTAGAGACTACAGGGAGAGTGCCACCAGGTGGCAGAGAAACAACAGTACAATGATCTTCCCAGTGAATGGCTGTGCAGGTAACATGTCAGCACAAGTCTTGGCCATTGGAGGACAGGCAGGCTGTAATTCCAGCACAGGCAGAAAACTGACCACACTCGGATGGATATGCTTCTATGCCTTGTGTTGTCAGTTTGAAATAGGAAAGTGGGGGAACAGGCAGGGTCCCCAAGTATTTCAAACAAACGAAGAAGGACAAAGAGAACAGGATACATGGTACAACATACACATATAAGGAATATGAAATGTTGAGGTAACATTCACTTTAAGGGTTTACATTTGCTTTAAAAGAAACCTGTACTGTAGATTTAAGGAGGCTGTCATTGCTGACCTCTTCTTCTGAAAATGCGGGTTCTCTAGCTGTCATATTACTCTTTTGGGGTTAGTTGTCAAACCAAGGATGCTGATCAGGATTTCTGACTTTGTGCTAACTTTCTATTTTGTTAGCTTGCTCCAGATCAGTGGCTCAAAGAGAAGCCAGAGACAGCCGAGAGCTTACCTTTTTTGGAGGTTAGCAATGGCAGCCTCTAAGTATCTGTAAACATTAAAGTGTTACTAAACTTACAACAGCAAAATCAGTCTGAATATGCAATTAAGCATGCTTGTTATACTCACTGTGGAACCTAAGGGGTTAATCATTTTGTAAAAAGGCTGTTTCATCCTGTCTTCTCTGATCCTCCCCTTTTTCCACAGTCCTCAATCCATCTCCTGATAGTACAGAGCCATAGGACAACTCTGCGCATGCTCAGTTTGGTGTGTATTGCTGGAGAGGTTTCTTTTTCTTGGGGGGGGCATGTGATCAGCAAGGCCATGAAGCCTTATAGGACAGTCAGATGGGAATGAAAGCTCCTCCCACAAGCTTTAACCAGGTACTGATAAGTCATGTTCTGTGTGCTGTGAGAGACCAGATATAGTGAATGCAGGGTCCTCGGTTTAGTAACACTTTAAACTGAACAAGCCAATCCATTGGAACATCTTTGTATTTGAGTATACTAGTGTGTCAAGGTTGCATGTTGGTGGATATGAAAGAACTTAAAGTTCATATGTTTATATGCAAAATTCTGGCCCATTTTATCTAAAATCGAAAAAGCACAAGTTTGCATATAATTAGCACATACAGTGAGGAGTATCTCAACTTCTTACCAATTATGAAGAATTTTACATAAATGTTTATGAATGTCACCAGCCTTATTCTAATATAATGCAACTTTTGGCTTACCTTTTCTTATCCACCTTAAAAAATTTGCATATTTTTTAACTTTTACTGGATTATTTAGCTATTTACTTCTCAAGTGCTATTTTAAAAGCTGGTGCATTAGCATTCCCCTCTGCCCTGTTTTAAAATGGTGTGTTCTGTAAGTCCAAGAGCTGACTCTCTAGTTAGATAGAGCTCTATAAGAGTGCAGCGTAGCCCAATATAAACACAGGTTTGATTGTGTTCTCTTATCAAAGGTAATGTTCAATAAAGTGAAGCTGTGTTCACTTTAAACAACCAATAATGTTAAAGGTTAACCCAAATATTACTTGTAATAAATAAATGGATCTTACAAAATATATCCCACAATGCCTTTTATTTTTTGTCATTGGTGCCTCCATTTTTCTGTGCATGCCTCCAATTTAATAGTAAACTGGTTTTAAAAGGAAGCCTCAACCACTACCTGTGAAATGTTAGCATTGTCACCCTTAGTGAACTACAATGTGACATGCAAACAGAGCTAGTAGCTTAAAACAAAAGCACCGCCATTACGTCAGGGAGCCCATACTGGGAGGATCTGTTTGCCCCTTTTTCCTGTCCATGATAGTTTTTTTTTTGCATTGGATTGGCCGCTTATTGTGGATTTGTCTGTGCTTCAGCCTATGTTGGGGCCCCAGAGGTTCTTACACATCTCTTTTTTTGTCTAAATTTCACCCTTATCCTACACTTCCCTGATGGCTTCTATTCGTTGGCGATCTCTTTGATACTCCTCTCTAAAACATACAGTATATTTTCTGTGGATCATGCATGCATCTAACATATTTTATGTTTTTTTTCGCTTTTGTCTCAAGCTACCAGCTAAAAGAAAAAAAATATTTGAAAAGTGGATCCTGAAGAAGCCATTTTCTTGGGCAAAACACGTTGATCCAACCCATAAACTTTCCGGGATCTATCCCCATGTGGATTCATGCACTGTATATCTATGTATAAAACATAACATGTTTTGTAGATGCTTTGTATTTTCTTGTTTTTAAGATTTTGTATAAATAAAATGCATTGATTTTATGTGGACCATTTTATAACAAATACTTTTTTCTTTGCACAAAAAATCCCCATCTTCCACGAGTCCCCTGTTATAGGGAATCCGTGGGAAATATCTCTCTCCCTACTGTGTTACATAGTTACATAGTTAGTCAGGTTGAAAAAAGACACAAGTCCATCTAGTTCAACCAAAAAAAAAAAAAAAATCCTATGTGTTCACATAGGGGATTGTGCCATGATTGAGTGAACAGGCTCCCCCACCCAATACTCTCTTGACATCACTTCTGGTTTACCCGAATGTCAACGGTGCCATTTTCAAAAAACAAAAACATTCTAACACACTGATCTTGGTGTGGTCAAATGCTTATAAGGGCAGAGGAGGGATTTGGGGTCTCTGTCTCCATAAAGAGTACCTGTCACATGCCTATTGCTGTCACAAAAGATGTTTACAGCCCTTATGAGAGCAATAAAAGTGATCATAAAAATGCAAAGCGACAGTGTAAAAATAAAATAGAATAAATCATTTTTAAAATAATGAAAGTGCCCCTCTTCCCCCATGTGTGTGCGCAAAGGTGAACACATGTGTTAGTCCTGAACGCACGCAAGCATCGATTATCCCACAAATGTGAAGTATCACTGCGAACATCAGATCATGGGCAGTAATTCTAGCACCAGACCTCATCTGTAAATCTAAAATGGTAACTTGTAAAGACTTTTAAAGCGTAGTTTATAGATGTTTGTCATGGTTGCATTACAATTTTAAAGCGTGACATGTTTGGTATCTATTTACTCGATGTAACATCATCTTTTATATTTTATCAAAAAATTTAGTTATGTAATGTGTTTTATTTGCATTAAAATTCAAAAAAGCATTATATTTTTTTAAATTGCATTTCAAAAACTGCTGCGAAAATACCGTGTGACATAAAAAAATTGCAAAACCCACCAATTTATTCTCTAGGGCCTCTGCTTTAAATGTTTAAGGGTTCTAAGAAATGTTCTAGCAAAAACATATTGATTGTTAGGTGCAATTGTCAAAAAACGTATTTCAAGGTGCTGGGAGTGAAGTGGTTAAGTGAATATATAATAGTAAAAGATGGCAAAAAGAGATCCATGATGGTGTAATCTATGCAGAACCTGTGATCTGTAAAACACACATGCAAGTATTCGGTGTGAAACATACTCTTCCCTATGTCTGCTCTCTTATCAAACATATAAAGATTGTGTAAAACACAGCTCTCTCACCACAAGACGTGGAACGATCTGAAGCAGGCGGTAACTCTCAGATGTTCATATGTTATAACTAAAAGCTGACAGAAAGTTTTCCAGCAGCCCTCCAGCTAACAGATTGCAAATAGAAGTGTTTCTGTCCTTGCCTGCCGCAGATCTGCACCCACTGGGACGGGTGGAACATGCAGAGAGTTTAATGCTGCTATAATTGTGCTGGTTATACCATCAATAGAATCAACTCATCCATACACTGTATAAAAGAAATGCAGATACCAAAGAAAAAAATGAAGAAAGGTAGATAGGAGAGTATTTCATTATTGCTCATAATGTTTGAATAATTACACAGGTGGGAACGTAGACAATCATCTAGACCAGGGTTTTTCAACCAGAGTTCCTCCAGAGGTTGCTAGGGGTTCCTTGAGCAATGGTCAGTTTCTACCTCTCAGATAAATTCCCAATGATACCATTGATCTTTGTAGCTATCTGTAATGGGTAATTCTTCCCAATCACCACAAGTGTAAGGAGCATTCTTCCCATTGACCATCACACTAATGTATCATGAGCTGTAGATTTTTAATTTTTAGCAGGGGTTCTCTGAGACCTCCTCAGTGTTGAAAAGATTGAAAAAGGCTGATTTTAGACTCTATAGGAGTTCCCAAAGCCAAGGCAGAGGACTTGAGTTTAACCACTTGCCGACCGCCGATCGGCATCTGACGGCGGCAAAAGTGGCTCGTTCCCGCAAAACGCCGTCATACGACGGCGGCTGCGGGAACGAGTTTAGTGAGAGCGCGCGCGCCGCCGGAGGCGCGCCCGCACGCTCACTGTGTTCAGGGAGGGCCAGGGAGCGGGTGCGGCGGCTTCGATTGCCGCCGGCTACCCGCGATGGCCCCCCCGGAGCGAAGGAGCAGAGGTCCGTGTATGTAAACACGGACCTCCGCTCTGTGTGAGGGGGAAGGGCTGTGATCACAGTCTTCCTGTACGTGAAGTCTGTGACTACTTCCCTTCCCCTGTTAGGGCAGCCCCAATACAGTTAGAACACGCCCAGGGAACATAGTTAACCCTTAGAGCGCCCCCTGCAGGTTAACCCCTTCACTGCCAATGGCATTTACACAGTAATCAGTGCATTTTTATAGCACTGATCGCTGTATAAATGCCAATGGTCCCAAAAAAGTGTCAAAATGGTCCGACATGTCCGCTGAAATATCGCAGTACCGCAAAAAATCGCAGATTGCCGCCATTATTAGTAAAAAATAAAAAAAAATAAAAACCCCAAAAATGAATTCTCATCATCCGTAAACGCGACCACTTTTGCGCAAACCAATCAATAAACGCCGATTGCGATTTTTTTATCGCAAATATGAGGAAGAATATAAATCGGCCAAAAACGGTGAAAAAAAATGTTTTTTTATATTTTTTTTGGATTTGTATTTTAGGAAAAAGTAAGAAATTTGGGTTTTTTTGCAAAATTGACGCTCTTCTTTTGTTTATAGCGGCGATCAGAAATGACGCAGCGGTGATCAAATACCACCAAAAGAAAGCTCTATTTGTGGGAAAAAAAGGACGCAAATTTCGTTTGGGTACAACGTCGCACGACCGCGCAATTGTCAGTTAAAGCGACGCAGCGCCGAATCGCAAAAAGGGCTCCGGTCCTAAAGCTGGAAATCCTGAAGTGGTTAAAATGTGTAGCATCAGTATTCTATAATGACCCACAGTGCCTTTGCTGAATGTCATATATAGTGAATGTCAGCTTGATTGTGTAATGGATGAGGAAAGGGTTCAAGAGTTAGCAAGGGAGACTACATTAAAGGCAAAGTCTCAAAAGATAATAGGAACTATTTAAAAAGACTGCATAGATTTGTATTTTTTTGTTTTGTTTTTCGGATATATGTGTAAAAGAGATCAGCTTTGATTTATAATTTATAATTTTTTTCGAGTGTGTTAATGTTTTGTAAACCTTGTTTTCTATGTGTAACCTATAATAATATATGTAAACAGAGAAAGCCTCATTTTCTAATTACATATGTGGGCTCTGCTTCCTTCACTTCACTGCTACACAGTGATTGTGCTTTATTACTACTCACAACTGAAGGCTAAAAAGCTGTATTAAACCCAAAAGCAAACATATATACACCGTACATATATATTATATTAAATGTATTATATTGCATATATATATATACATATATATTATATTACATTTATTATATTGCATATACAGTATCTTACAAAAGTGAGTACACCCCTCAAATTTTTGTTAATATTTTATTATATTTTTTCATGTGACAACACTGAGGAAATGGCACTTTGCTACAATATAAAGTAGTGAGTGTACAGCTTGTATAACAGTGTAAATGTTCTGTCAACACACAGCCATTAATGTCTAAACCACTGGCAACAAAAGTGAGTACACCCCTAAGTGAAAATGTTCAAATTAGACTCAAAGTGTCAATATTTTGTGTGACCACCATTATTTTCCAGCACTGCCTTAATCCTCTTGGGCATGGAGTTCACCAGAGCTTCACAGGTTGCCACTGGAGTCCTCCTCCACTCCTCCATGACAACATCATGGAGCTGGTGGATGTTAGAGACCTTGCGCTCCTCCACCTTCTGTTTGAGGATGCCCCACAGATGCTCAATAGGGTTTAGGTCTGGAGAGACCTTTAACCTCAGCTTCTTTAGCAAAGCAGTGGTCGTCTTGGAGGTGTGTTTGGGGTCGTTATCATGTTGGAATACTGCCCTGCGGCCCAGTCTCCAAAGGGAGAGGATCATGCTCGGCTTCAGTATGTCACAATACATGTTGGCATTCACGGTTCCCTCAATGAACTGTAGCTCCCCAGTGCTGACAGCACACATGCAGCCCCAGACCATGACACTCCCACCACCATGCTTGACTGTAGGCAAGACACACTTGTCTTTGTATTCCTCACCTGGCTGCCGCCACACATGCTTTTACACCATCTGAATCAAATAAGTTTATCTTGGTCTCATCAGACCACAGGACATGGTTCCAGTAATCCATGTTCTTAGTCTGCTTGTCTTCAGCAAACTGTTTGCGGGCTTTCTTGTGCATCATCTTTAGAAGAGGCTTCCTTCTGGAATGACAGTCATGCAGACCAATTTGATGTAGTGTGTGGTGTATGGTCTGAGCACTGACAGGCTGACCCCCCACCCCTTCAACCTCTACAGCAATGCTGGCAGCACTCATACATCTATTTCCCAAAGACATCCTCTGGATATGACACTGAGCACGTGCACTCAACTTCTTTGGTCGACCATGGTGAAGCCTGTTCTGAGTGCAACCTGTCCTGTTAACCACTTGCTCACCAGCCGCAGTCATTATACAGCAGCAGGTTGGCTCTCCTGCATGAATCGCCGTAGCTGTGCGGCGGCTTGCGCAGGCGCAGTTGCTGGCGGGAGAGCGCTGCAGGCGGAGCGGGCTCACACCCGCTGCACGATGCGTGAGTGTGCCCATGGGTTGGGCGGACTCGATGTCCGCCGGTGACCCGTGATCGCCTTCTACAGAGGCAGAACGGGAATCTGCTAATGCAAACTTGGCAAATCCCCTTTCTGTCAGGGGACATGACAGTGATCTACTGTTCCCAGTGATCGGGAACAGTGAGATCTGTCATGTCCCTGCCAACCCATCCCCCCCTACAGTTAGAACACACATAGGGAACACAGTTAACCCCTTGATGGCCCCTAGAATGTAATCCCTTCCATGCCAGTGACATTTATACAGTAATCAGTGGCTATTTTTAGCTCTGATCACTGTATAAATGTCATCGGTCCCAAAAAAGTATAAAAAGTGTCTGATATGTCTGTCGCAATGTCCCAGTAAGAATCGCAGATCACAGCCATTACTAGTAAAAAAAAATAATAATAATAAAAATTCCATAAATATATCCCCTATTTTGTAGACACAATAACTTTTGTGAAACCCAGTCAATATACGCCTATTGCAATTTTATTTACCAAAAATATGTAGAATAATGTATAGCGGCCTAAACTGATGAATAAATTCATTTTTTTATTTTTATTTTTTTTTTGGATATGTATTATAGCAAAAAGTAAAAAAAAAAAAAATTTTTTTAAATTGTTGCACTATGTCTGTGTATAGCGCAAAAAATAAAAACCACCAAGGTGATCAAATACCACCAAATACCACCAAAAGAAGCTCTATTTGTGGGAAAAAAGGACGTCAATTTTGTCTGGGTACAGCGTCGCACGACCACGCAATTGTCAGTTAAAATGACGCAGGGGGCAAATCCTTCTGGGGCTAAAGTGGTTAGACCACTGTATGGTTTTGGCCACCGTGCTGCAGCTCAGTTTCAGGGTCTTGGCAATCTTCTTATAGTGTAGGCCATCTTTATGTAGAGCAACAACTATTTTTTTCAGATCCTCAGAGAGTTCTTTGTATGAGGGAATGAGAGCGATAACACCAAATTTAACACACCTGCTCCCCATTCACACCTGAGACCTTGTAACAGTAACTAGTCACATGACACCAGGGAGGAAAAATGGCTAATTGGGCCCAATTTGGACATTTTCACTTAGGGGTGTACTCACTTTTGTTGCCAGTGGTTTAGACATTAATGGCTGTGTGTTGAGTTATTTTGAGGGGACAGCATATTTACACTGTTATACAAGCTGTACACTCACTACTTTACACTGTACCAAATTGTCATTTCTTGAGTGTTGTCACATGAAAAGATATAATAAAATATTTACAAAAATGTGAGATGTGTACTCACTTTTGTGAGATACTGTATATATACAATATTCCCAAAAGTATTGGGACATCTGCCATTACATGCACATGAACTTTAATGGCATCCCAGTCCGTATTGTTCAATATTAACCACTTAAGGACCGGAAGGATTTCCAGCTTTAGGACCGGAGCCCTTTTTGCGATTCGGCACTGCGTCGCTTTAACTGACAATTGCACGGTCGTGCGACGTTGTACCGAGGCCAGGATTTCGACCTTTAGGAAGGCCAGGAATTCACCAATTATAACTTGTTATGCCTGACCCTACGGTAATTTCAAGTACACGTACATTACCGTCTACAGGGTTATGAAAACCCTTATAACATATATATGTCATAGAGTGTTTTCACTCATGTGTAGAGTGTAAAAACATTTATAAAATAATATAGAAAAGTACACTGTTGTGAGTTCTTTACTGTTAAACCATGTCACATTTCATCACTCACATGTCGAACATATTGTCACATTTATACGACAGGGGAGTTTTATTGAGTTGTGTGTCGGTAATTACAGATTTGGTGACCGTTGT
>BLSH010391565.1:1269676-1283042 GCA_018402905.1 Glandirana rugosa | reverse complement strand
TGCTTCAGTTATGAATGAACCAATTGGTACCAATCACTGATTCTGTTCCCATCTCTCCATCATGACACATCCTCTACAGCAGCTGGCAGGACAGAGGAGGGGGGAGACAGCAGCTCTGTGGGGGGATCACAGGAACCCTGGGAACAGCTGAAGACAAGTAAACTGGATAGAGGAAATTGGAGGGGATTGGGTCCTCTAAATGCCACCCACGACATCCCTCCTTTTCAGGTGTAAAAGGGATGCACACGGGCCCCCTGGACCATGGGGCCCGGTTAAAACTGCAACCCCTATCGTTATGCCCCTGCTAACACTGATTGCATATAAGAAATAATTTAATGATGTATTATTATTCTACGCATTCTACAGAATGAGGACCCACGATTTTGTGCATTACGGGGTTCAAGGGGTTAAAGCAGGCAAAGAAGGGGTGATAGAATGCCCCCTGTGGAATGCTCTTTGAAGAGTGATCTGAATGCAGATATCTCTTCAGAGAACACCATAAGGCCTCTTGCACAAATGCCCATTTGCATATTGTACAGAACAAGAACGCGAGAATAAGAGAATAAATTTGCGTGTAAATGCACAAAATTGTGAGTGCGCGAGGAAATGCACAAAAAATGCGCAAATACAAAGATAAATGCCTGAAATTACGTCTAAAAAAAGTAGATGCTTAAACAGGAGTATCATGTGCAAGCGGCCTTAGTGTAAATAAGGCCTAAAGCTGGCCATACATGTGTAGCCATGTCCCCCCTTAGGGGTGGCTGAATGTTGTGGTTCACCTGCTCACACTGCCCTCAATCACGTCCATACCGAACCCAGAATCACAGAACAGGTTGGTACTTTGTTTTGTTTTATTTTATTAGGGGATTGAACTTGGATGGGGATTGGGGATGTTATGGCATACCCAGAGAATTAGTTGATCATTTACATGGGACCACTATATACAGCTCGGTATATACACCACTTCTTGTCCTCCAGCACTTCACTTGCTCCAGTTAAACTTCTTCCTCCAGCACTTCACTTGCTCCAGTTACACTTCTTCCTCCAGCACTTCACTTGCTCCAGTTACACTTCTTCCTTGAGCACTTCACTTGCTTTGCTAAACTCCAGTTCCTCTCTCCTGCACATTACTTCTTCCAGGCTCATAAGGAAATTTACTAGGCCTTCTCTGTTCCTCCAGCCTGACTAGCACACGGTGAGGCCTGCCTCACTGTACGCAGGGCTTCAGAACCACCCACACCACAGTCCCTTACTGACTTCTGCATCCTTCCCAGATTGTCTCTTACCCCAATCCGATCCGGCATGCCTCTACATCTTTCCAGGGTGTGTGCCACTCACCGACCACCCAGTGGACTCCTTGCTGAGCTTCTCCAGTAGTACTGTCTATTGCTCTCCTGCTCCCTTGTGCTGCTCCATGATCTCCCTTTCCTCCTGGCTGCACCCGAGCCCAGGCCTCAAGGTCACCCCCCCCCAGACTGGAGGCTCTCTTCTGGGTGAGGCTCTTCTCAGCTCCATTCCAGCTCTTCCACAGGACTTCCTCCCCAGATTGGGCTGACCCTGAGTATTTAAGGGTGCCTGCCCCCTGCCAGTCCAGATTGAGGATTGGTCAGGGCTCCTTAGAATACTCCAGATGACTACACCTCCCCCCAGCTCTCTGTCCAGAAACCTTCCACCATTTTCTGGAAAGAAGTGGGAGTTCCTGGTGACCTCATCTGTGAATCACTCAATCCTACCTGAGCCACTCCCAGCCCAGAAACAAAAACAATTAGGCCTGCACACCAGTCAGGCCTGATTAAATTTTCCTCACCTACCAAAAATGTATCCACACTAGCTCCCATTTATCAGGGGGCACTACACATGGATAGAAAATCTTTAGAAAAAGCATTTGATAAGCCAGATTGTTTGACTTTAGAAACAATTCTCCGAATGCAAAGTTTTATGCCAAAAGAAAGATCCGTCATGTCGGAATTTTGCTGCGTAATCCAAAGTTCTATTAAACATTAGTAGGCAAATCAATTGTTAATAGTTGAAAAAAAACATACAAGGCATGTGCATTAATCACTACTCAACAAAACAATGTACCATTTATGTCATTATACAAACGATAATATGTGGAAAACAATTCAATACAATGATAATGATCATTGTAACAATAATAGCGGTAACACACATTTGACAGATCTTTATCAAAAATGAACATTTTTTCTAACTAATTTCTATCCATGTATGGCCAGCTTAAGAATCTGATTTTGTACTATTGCAATACATCTGAGCTCAGATTAAATAGGCTGCTCACTTTGCAAGGGGGTTTTCTCCAGAGCTTAGTGGATGTGGTGAAATTTCTCCTTGCAAAGAATATCCAATCATGTGCAGGAAAAAAAAAATTAAAAGGGCATTTTTGAGTGCATATGATTGGATGATAGCAGTCAGCAAATCTTCACCTCATTCACTAAGCTCTTGGGAAAATTGCCTTGCAAAGCGTAACTTCTCTTGGAAAGTGAACAGCCTAATTTTCTTTACTAAATCAATCCCCAGGAAAGGGAAAAAAACCACAAGGAGCCAACCAGTTGTGGTCATATGCTAACAAGGAACACAACCTGTAATTGTTATTTAAAATGTATATAAATCCAAAAGTTTTTATTTTAGATTTAAATAGTGGTGGTGGATTAAAGCCTCTGTCGTCTTTTTACACCTATCTGTGTCCTTGCTGAAGAGATTCACCCTCACAATTGGTCCTGGTGACCATTGCCTCCAGTAGAGAAAGTAATATAAAAGCCAACATTTTTTAACCACTTGCCTACTGGACACTTCCTGCACAGGCCAATTTTCAGCTTTCAGTGCTGTCACACTTTGAATGACAATTGTGCGGTCATGCAACACTGTGCCCATGTTAATTTTTTATAACTCTTTTTCACACAATAAGAGCTTTCTTTTGGTGGTATTTAATCACAGCTGGGTTTTTTATATTTTGCTAAAAAAATGAAAAAAGACTGAAAATTTAAAAAAAAAATGTTTTTTATAGTTTGTTATAAAAATGTACAAATAGGTATTTTTTCTCATTCACTAATGTGTGCTGATGAAGCTGCACTGATGGGCACTGATAGGCTGCACTGATGGGTACTGATAGGCTGAACTGATGGGCACTCATAGGCTGCACTGACGGACACTCATAGGTTGCCCTGATGGGCACTGATGAGGCAGCAGTGATGGGCACTGATGAGGTGGCACTGATGAGGCTGCACTGATAGGTGGCACTGATGGGCACTGATAGGTGGCACTGAAGTTCACTGAGAGGTGGCACTGATAGGCAGCACTGATGGGCACCAATAGGAGGCACTGATAGGCGGCATTGATGGGCACTGATAGGCAGCACTGATAGGTGACACTGATGAGGAGGCACTGATGGACATTGATTGGCACCGCTGATGGGCACTGATAAGTAGCACTGGTGGGCACTGATTGGCAGCACTGGTGGGCGCTGATTGGCAGCATTGATGGGCACTGATGGACTGCACTGATACACAAGCCGGTTACTGACTCTCTTCTTCTCTCCTCACACTGTGAGCATGAGAAGAGAAAAGCAGATAACTGGATTGTGTTTACATCCTGTGATCAGCTGTCAATGGTTAACAGCTGATCACGTGGTAATGGGCCACTGTGATTGACCCTTTACCCAGATCGGTAAAGGACTGGGCAAACACAGAGGACACTGCTGCTGCGCCGCAGGGTGCATTGATCGATCAACTTGCGTACAACCAGCCCATCTGATTTTCATGCAATTATTGCCGGAGGCTATAGATGCTAGCAATAATCACTGTGTGTTCTCTCTGTCGGGGAGCCTTTGCAGGAAAGAAAATCGCTCAATTCCCCCATTAACACAGTAAGTGTTGATGGGAAAATCAAGCGATTTTCCTTCCTGTAACCCGTTTTTCAGGAAAGAAAATCAGATCATCTATGGCTGACTTTACTTCCTGTTGTGTCTTTGGGGCAGGAACTAAAGGGAAATCTCCCCAACAGATCACATGCAACAAAAATACAAAGCTGTCAGAGGTCTTAGCCATTCCCTAATCAGATTTTCCCTAAACAGATCTCCTGTGGTGCCAGACAGGACTGTGCAGTGTGGAAAAACGTAAATCTCAGGACTGGATGGACAGAAATACATATCATTTGGCAGGTAAAACAACTTCCTCATATGTAACTCATCTGTGCACTTAGCTGTGTGCCTGGAGCTCAGCATTAAATCTAATAGTTCCTTCTTACAAGGTCAGCATGGTGCGATACATTGTTTTCTTGCAGAGCCAGAGGCTCCAGTTCTGACCAATCCATTCTGTCTGTATATTATAGTCTAAAAAAGAGTGACAGGAGAATTGGTAAAGGAAGAGAGACTATACAAGCACAGTTATAAAGCATACAGCATCCAAAAAAATGATTTCTTTCTTCCAAACAGAAAAATTGAAATATACAGTATCTCACAAAAGTGAGTACACCCCTCACATGTTTGTAAATATTTTATTCTATCTTTTCATGTGACAACACTGAAGAAATGACACTTTGCTACAATGTAAAGTAGTGAGTGTACAGCTTGTATAACAGTGTAAGGTGTCAGTTTATGAAGCAGTGTTAAAAATCCACTTCTTTGTTCTCCTCTGTGTGCCAGTTTATGAACCCGTGTAGATTGCTTCACCTCTTGTGAAGTGAAACGATCTACAAACTGTTCAAACAGTGGAGAACGCCCCCTGATACTTGAATCTCATGAGATCTAACGAGATTACAGTACCAGAAATTCACCGAAACACAGAGATGTTGGTTTATTAAGCAGTGATAAATTATCACTGCTCAGTAACGGACATTCTCAGAGGAGCCCACCCAAATCATTAAAGCGGAGTTCCACCCTAAAGTGGAACTTCCGCTGGTTGGATTCCTCCCCCCCTCAGGTGTCACATTTGGCACCTTTCGGGGGGGAGGGGGAAGAGGACACCTGTCTTTAGACAGGTGTCCTTTTCCACGCTTCCGGGAGCTCTGGCCGGCGGACGCGGCCGCTGACGTCAGCAGCCCGGCTCCCTCCTCCCTGCTCGCTGTGCTTCTGGCCGCCTGGCCAGTAGCAGAGCGCGGCAGAGCTCGCGCATGCGCAGTAAGGTGCCCGGCGTGAAGCTGTACTGCTTACACGTCCGGGTTCCCTTACCCGCGATGGAGGCGGCTGCACCCGTCCCCCGATCCGAAGATCGGCGGCGGGTGCCGACATCGCTGGACTCCAGGACAGGTAAGTGTCCTAATATTAAAAGTCAGCAGCTACTGTATGTGTAGCTGCTGACTTTTAATTTTTTTTTTTAGCCCTCGGACCTCCGCTTTAATAAAATAATTAGTCACTATATATGTATATATAAACACATACACACATTATATATGCACATATACACACATACATTATATATACGTATATGTATATATATATATATATGTATATGCATATATACACATATACAAGGCAGGGGGACATGGCTAATGTGTTGGGGGGTCTGAACGAGGCAGGAGGAAGTCTATAATCTACCTCCTTCCCCGGGATTCCCTCTTCACTCCCCCGGTTCACCACCTCTGAGCTGGTGAATCGGGGAGTGTGATATCTGACCCAGATCGCCAGTGAAGTGCAGAGATCGCAGCTTCATAAACTGGCTGTTTCTATGTCAGTGAATGACAGCTTCTCCATGTGCAGAGATAATCGGTGGAGAACATGTTCTTTCCCTATTATCTCTGCTTCATAAACCGAAAATGAGCTGTGATCAGCGGCGATCCTTGGGATCACTGCTGATCACAGTTTCATAAACGGACACCGAAATTTGCTGTCCCCTCAATCTAAACCGCTGGCAACAAAAGTGAGTACACCCCTAAGTGAAAATGTCCAAATTGGGCCCAAAGTGTCAATATTTTCCGTGGCCTTTATTATTTTCCAGCACTGTCTTAACCCTCTTGGGCATGGTGTTCACCAGAGCTTCACAGGTTGCCACTGAAGACCTCTTCCACTCCTCCATGACGACATCACTGAGATGGTGGATGTTAGAGACCTTGCGCTCTTGCGCTCCTCCACCTTCCGTTTGGGGATGCCCCACAGATGCTCAATAGGGTTTAGGTCTGGAGACATGCTTGGCCAGTCCATCATGTTTACCCTCAGCTTCTTTAGCAAGGCAGTGGTTTTCTTGGAGGTGTGTTTAAGGTTGTTACCATGCTGGAATACTGTCCTGCGGCCCAGTCTCCTTAGGGAGGGGATCATGCTCTGCTTCAGTATGTCACAGTACATGTTGGCATTCATGGTTCCTTCAATGAACTGTAGCTCCCCAGTGCCGGCAGCACTCATGCAGCCCCAGACCATGACACTCCCACCACCATGCTTGACTGTAGGCAAGACACACTTGGCTTTGTACACCTCACCTGGTTCCGCCACACATGCTTAACACCATCCAAACCAAATAAGTTTATCTTGGTCTCATCAGACCACAAGACATGGTTCCAGTAATCCATGTCCTTAGTCTGCTTGTCTTCAGCAAACTGTTTGCAGGCTGTCTATTGCATCATCTTTAGAAGAGGCTTCCTTCTGGGACAATAGCCATGCAGGCCAATGCTGCAGTGTGCGGCGTATGGTCTGAGCACTGACAGGCTGACTCCCCACCCCTTAAACCTCTGCAGCAATGCTGGCAGCACTCATACGTCTATTTCCCAAAGACAACTTCTGGATATGATGCTGAGCAAGTGCACTCAACTTCTTTGGTCGACCATGGCGAGGCCTGTTCTGAGTGGATCCTGTCCTATTACACCACTGCATGGTCTTGGCCACTGTACTGCAGCTCAGTTTTAGGGTCTTGGCAATCTTCTTATAACCGAGGCCATCCCTATAGAGCAAAAATTCTTTTTTTCAGATCCTCAGAGAGTTCTTTGCCATGAGTTGCTATGTTGAACTTCCAGTGACCAGTATGAGAGAGTGAGAGCGATAACACCAAATTTAACACACCTGCTCCCCATTCACACCTGAGACCTTGTAACACTAACGAGTCACATGACACCGGGGAGGGAAAATGGCTAATTGGGCCCAATTTGGACATTTTCACATAGGGGTATACTCACTTATGTTGCCAGCGATTTAGAAATTAATGGATGTGTGTTGAGTTATTTTGAGGGGACAGCAAATTTAGGTTGTTATACAAGCTGTACACTCACTACTTTACATTGTAGCAAAGTGTCATTTCTTCAGTGTTGTCACATGAAAAGATATAATAAAATATTTACAAAAATGAGGAATGTACTCACTTTTGTGAGATACTGTATAACTAGGTGCAGCTGCCCATTAACCCAAAGAGACAAATTGTAGCTCCAATTAAATACATCGCTATACCTTGTATAACAGGAGGAGCCCGTGCATTGTGGGCACATGAGCACCGCCCCCCTAACACCACCGCCATCCTCCCTTTCAGGACGCCGGGCGCATGAATTACCATTTCGGGGATAGAGGGGGTGTGTATTTTGAAGCACCTGATTAGAGCCAGAGGCTCTAACAGGTTTCAAAATAGGGTGGGCTCAGGGCGCAGAGCATTACGTCGCAATCCCACCCAGGTTGTTGCAACAGCGAATGAATATTGACCCTCCTCCTGGCCAATCGGGAAGCGGGTCTGATTTCTGTCACCTGATAGGCTGACAGTACAGGCATCTCTATGAGAGGAAATAAAGCCGCTCCTGGGACACTGCTTGCCACCCTTCACCCGCTGCCTTGCCACTAATGGGGCAGACAGCGGGTGGGGGGGGGTGCTGGATGAATGATAGCCGCGGGTGGCTGTGTGCGTCCTTGGTCCATGCGACTGGCCGCGGGGGGGGGTCGCTGGATGAGTCTGCTGGCGGGGGGGTTGGTTGATTGCCACCCCCCAAAAAAAAATCCACAAGCCGCCACTGTTGTATAATTCATGTACACAGTTAAATGTTTTAGCTGTAATTTGACCAAACATGAGGTAAGTTGTGTTCTACTAGATGTTGACCATGGAATTATTATTGCTGCATTCCTCCCAACTTTTTGAGAAGAGAACAAGGGACATCTATTAGCAAAAGTATGTAGGCATAGGACGCCTGCCACACATTTTTACCACTACTATTCCTTCATATCATATTTTACAAATGCAGCAATTTAGAAATTGGATGACAGATTTATAAAGATAAATAGTGCAAATGAGGAAGAAAGAAGGACAGAGGGACTTTCTTCTAAATCAGGGACAGTCCCTCGAAATCAGGGACAGGTGAGAGCTATGTTGCAGCAGGTATGATATTTGCAGCATCTCAGAAGTACAATCTCTTAATCCAATATAATCATACTATAAAATTCTCCTTTCGTGTTGTTGAGTTCTGCCTGTCTACTGGTCATCTCTTTCCACAACTTTCCTTCTCCTCTGTTCTTTCCATGTCTAAAGACTACATATCCCATGGTACCTTGCTGCCTGCAAGCAGTAATTTCTGTACAGACTCAGCTTTCTTGAAACTCCTCCTCCTCGCACCTCTGTAGTTCAGAAGGCAGGCTCTGTGAAATGTGTGACACAGCAGTGCCTACTCACAGGACATAATGAATATGTGTTACAGAACTCAAGGAAGTAACTGTGTGGGGGGATCCTCAAAAAGTAACTTTACAAACTTCAAGACCATTCCGTATATGAGGAGTAGGATTCAAATAATTGCAATACAATATCTAAATAAATACAGGATATTACATTTTGCCCATAGAAACATTTTATGTTTATAGAGAACAGCACAAAACATCTAGTAAGAAGTAGGCCTGTGGGCTAAAGGAAAACCCAGAAAAGTCCACATCTGCTCAGATAAACTCTCTTCTTCTTATTGAAGTGTGGAAGGGATCTCTGAGCAGTGAGCACACAATACTTTGTACTTTGAACAGGATAGGTTACAGTGGCAGTAGACCATATGAAGATCCAGCTTGTCAGCTTATCCATGGATCCACCATATTTTATATGAGTGGTTCAGGCTTATGGTGATGTAATTTTATTAGCACAGGTTTTTAAAACATATTTGGAATATTTCAATGTATATATGTACATGGTGATAGGTGTGTGTGTGTATAGATGTAGGCACTGTATATGTGTATATGATAATACAGCACTTTCCCAAAGCAGACCTTGACCCGTTGGATGCATTGGACGTCCTTGCTCTCTTTTCCTTCTCCACAATCTACAACAGAATATTTTTTTCCTTTGTTTACCTTTTTTTTACCATATTGTCCATATCACCCCCTGGTGGTACTCTTGCTTAGGTGAGAATGACCCATCTGAAGCCTCCTGAGATATGTACACCACAAATCCCAGGATGCTTCACATTCCATTCACAGCAAACAGAGGAGGGCAGGCCTGGTGTGTGTCATTAGGGGGCCAAGCTACCTGAACCAGGAAAAGGTTTCCAGAAGCACGGGACAGAGGTGCAGCAGATCACAACAGAACAATGCTGGATCCAAGGGACAGGTGAGCAGGTGAATTGAGGGCAACCCTGGATAACAGGTAAGAGGGAGAAAAAAAATAGAGGCTGGTTAAGTGTAGTTCCTCGATAAGCCTGGTCTTTCTCTTTTCATTCTGTTGCATATGTTTTAGAGGAACCTGTAAATGAGACTTGGAGAGAGCAAAATTCAATAGTTCTATAAACAACTGTTTTTATAAAAGGAAAGCTCACTCAAGTCAACTCAATTTGAATGGACTCCAACTGTTTCCTACACCCCTTGGCTTGACAAAACTGTTGGGTCTGAATCATCTGAAACTTTGGCATGTTAACCACTTAAGGACCGGAAGGATTTCCAGCTTTAGGACCGGAGCCCTTTTTGCGATTCGGCGCTGCGTCGCTTTAACTGACAATTGCGCGGTCGTGCGACGTTGTACCCAAACGAAATTTGCGTCCTTTTTTTCCCACAAACAGAGCTTTCTTTTAGTGGTTTTTGATCACCTCTGCGTCATTTCTGATCGCCGCTATAAACAAAAGAAGAGCGACAATTTTGCAAAAAAAAAAACAAATTTCTTCCAAACAAATCCAAAAAAATAATATAAAAAAACATTTTTTTTCACAGTTTTTGGCCGATTTATATTCTTCCTCATATTTGCGATAAAAAAAATCGCAATCGGCGTTTATTGATTGGTTTGCGCAAAAGTGGTCGCGTTTACGGATGATGAGAATTCATTTTTGGGGTTTTTATTTTTTTTTTATTTTTTACTAATAATGGCGGCGATCTGCAATTTTTAGCGGTACTGCGATATTTCAGCGGACATGTCGGAACATTTTGACACTTTTTTGGGACCATTGGCATTTATACAGCGATCAGTGCTATAAAAATGCACTGATTACTGTGTAAATGCCATTGGCAGTGAAGGGGTTAACCTGCAGGGGGCGCTCTAAGGGTTAACTATGTTCCCTGGGCGTGTTCTAACTGTATGGGGACTGCCCTAACTGGGGAAGGGAAGTGGTCACAGCCTTCACGTAAAGGAAGGCTGTGATCACAGCCCTTCCCCCTGACACAGAGCGGAGGTCCGTGTTCCTTCACTCCGGGGGGGGGGCATCGCGGGTGGCCGGCGGCAATCGAAGCCGCCGCACCCGCTCCCTGGCCTCCAGCGGCGCGCGCGCGCTCACTGTGCGCGATCTGGCGGCCGCCGTCGTATGACGGCGTTTCGCCTTACAGAGCCACTTTGCCGCCGTCAGATGCCGATCGGCGGTCGGCAAGTGGTTAAACACAAATGTTGTATACGCGTGCGGATTTTCCAAATAATACATTTTTAGCCTATATTTACACCAAACATCCAGTCAGGTTCGGGAAAATTTGAATAAAAATACCCATCCTACCTAGTGTTCATTTTGACGTCAAATTTCGATTTATTTTTAGTCATAGTCTTTAGACTAAAATGCCATTTTAGTTTTAGTCGTATTTTAGTCATCTGAATTGTTTTACTGTAGTTTTAGTTATATCTTAGTCAACTAAAATCTCCAGTACATTTTAGTCTACTAAAATCTCCAGTACACGTTAGTCAACTAAAATCGAATGGGTTTAGTTAAATAGTAATGTATTATTTTTGCATTTCTCTAGAACAGTGGTTCTCAGCTCCGGGACCCACTACTAGAACGGGACCCACTAACAGGCCAGGTTTGCAGGATAACTGAAATACATCACAGGTGATATCATTTTTTGCTCAGTGATTGCAGTATTCTAGTCTGCATCTCCTCAAGGTAATATTTAAAATTTGGCCTGTTGGTGGGTCCCGAGGACCGGAGTTGAGAACCACTGCTCTAGAATTTCCAAACTCCTGGAGTAAAAATCGAATAGCGTGAAGTGGGGATGGGGAAGTAAATGGCATTGAGGGAGTGCACAGGGCAGAGAACTGGTCTGGGGAGGCTGGCATTTTACACAATGCTAAGCACGGCTACCTTGCTGGGAGGGGAAACACTCACCACATGGTTTGCAGCATTGTTCCAGAACTCCCAGGCAGCAACCAAGCAGACAGAGGGAGCCTGAGGCTTTAACAGACAGGCGGAGCACCGAGGAAAGTGGAAGTTCAGATGGGCAAACGTCCCTCCCTCACATTTTCATTCTGTTTTCGTTCATTGATGAAACTTGGAACTGGTTTTCGTCATCGTTTTCGTCAATTGACTAAATTTGAATTTCCATCGCTAGAAAAACATGCAGCTGATGAAAATTATGATGAAAATATTTTCATAGACGAAATTAACAATGATTTTACCTGAGCCTGATGAAATGAATCCTTTAGTAAGTCAATGCTCTTTAAGTACTTAATTTAAAAAATATTTTCTCATCGCTGACCAAATCTGTCAAAGCAGAATCAGAGTAGGCCATGACTAACAACAAATGTCCCTCATGTGAACCTCTCTATTGGTCATACGGGGCAAAGTAAAAGGTTCCCACTAATGCAGTCCTCCCCAGCAGCTTATACTTGCCTTTCTTTTGCTCCTCCACCACTCCATTAAGCCACCTGGTGTGTAGGGAAAGCCCTGCATAGGTTACAAGCCACCGGAGTTGCTGCTTAGACAGGGCTATAGACTTCTTGTATGACAGTGCTGGCCAATCAGTACCTGGTATTTCCTTAGTCTCCTGGCATTTAATGGAGCTGTGGGAGATAAGAAAAGGTAAGTAATGGCGCTGAGCATTGCAAGGATGCATTTAAAATGAACCTGTTGCTTTGTCCTGCATTGGAATAGTATGGGTTTGCTCTAAAGAACATCCATCATGAGATAAATAAGCAGCTTGCTATTAGCAGACTTTCAATTATGCTAGGTCTTTGACTTCAATATTTCTGAACCACAGACCCAGAACAAGAATACAGCAAATGAGTGTCGAAATTCCTTATCTATATGCTTATGCCAGGTCAGTGACTCAGAAAGTACTAAAGCCAAAGCAGCAGCATGACACCCTGCCAATTGCCATTCTCGGAAAGACAGGTCAGCAACGACATCCTCTATTGTTTTATCACAACATGCTTCCTTCAAATCTTCGTAGCCTAGTTTGTAGAGTCGTTCAGGCAACTGGGCAACTTTTCAGCTAAACTACACTAGTGATTTTTATTGCTTAGTAGCAGCAGATTAACCTCTCTCTGACCGGTAACTCATTTGTATCACTCATTTGTATCATTATAAAAAGTATAATTTGTCCTCAAGAGCATCATTTTTGCTGTGCCTTGATTAAAATTCTGCTAGCACAGACCTTTGGTTCGATCAGTTCCATATCAGGTCAATGGGGAGATGGTAGCAGGGACTTAATTTGTTTATTTTGCCGCAACAAACAAGGCCTGATCAGAAATCATAGTGACCAGTTTTCTATAACCTGCTACAAAGGTATTGTGTGGTCTTCACTAATAAGACTATATTGAATGAATACCCTCCTGTGCTGCCCTGTGGATTCATACTGGTCCTTATAATTAAAGTGTTACTAAACCCAGCAATAAGAAAACAATCCTAACAAAAGAATAACGACCCAAATCATTGTGAAATTAATATTCCTGGTCATACTTAGGTGTCCCGTCGTGTCCTCCCATAAGTAAGTTATATCAGAATAATCACTTCTGGTGTGTTATGGAAACATCGTCCAATATCTTTTGACCAGTGATACTAAAGACTAGTCCGGAACAAACAACGCCGTTTTATTTGTTTAATTCAGGGACGATGGTAGAGGGGTAACTGGACTATACCTTGACTAGCTTGGTTTCCAGACACGATCGTCTTAAAATTAGTTCCGTGTCGTTTTTACTACGAGAACTCCTGTTTAATATGAAAAATATTACTATGTTTACTCACTATGTTTACTCAATGGCCAGTCTCTCTCCAATTAGACGACGATGATTCG
>BLSH010391565.1:1259259-1269666 GCA_018402905.1 Glandirana rugosa | reverse complement strand
GAATAACGACCCAAATCATTGTGAAATTAATATTCCTGGTCATACTTAGGTGTCCCGTCGTGTCCTCCCATAAGTAAGTTATATCAGAATAATCACTTCTGGTGTGTTATGGAAACATCGTCCAATATCTTTTGACCAGTGATACTAAAGACTAGTCCGGAACAAACAACGCCGTTTTATTTGTTTAATTCAGGGACGATGGTAGAGGGGTAACTGGACTATACCTTGACTAGCTTGGTTTCCAGACACGATCGTCTTAAAATTAGTTCCGTGTCGTTTTTACTACGAGAACTCCTGTTTAATATGAAAAATATTACTATGTTTACTCACTATGTTTACTCAATCTTATAATTAAAGTTTTACTAAACCCAGCAATAAGAAAACAATCCCCCCCCCCCACAGTGCACACAGCGTTTAAACCTTCTTTTTATATCAAAATACTGCTTCTATATTACTATATTACAGTCAGGTGACAAACTGCAAAGAGCCAGGGCTTCCACAGTGTTCATATAGGAGGAGATTTCACTTTCTGATGATGTAGCTTCCTTTGCATCAGTGACCCTTCACCCACAATCCGGCCAGAGCTGATTGGTGCTTTGCCAATAACATGCTCGGTTCTCCAAATAGACAATCACTGCCACTAGAAATGCACTGCAGTCTGTGTCCATGGACAGGAAGATTGAATAGAGCATGTGCAACCTTTCCACACTGCCTGCATGTAGTATAGTATAGTCTAATATAGTAGACAGGGCAAGAAGGAAGTATCTGACCATACAAGATCAAACAGCCTTTTTACACAATACAGAGGATTAGCCTCTTAAGTTATTCTGCATATACAGACAGATTTTACTGTTGTGGGTTTAGTAATACTTTAAGATGCTGCTGCAAACACAAATGTGTTCCCACCATGTGATACAAATAAATAAATGATTGTGTTGTGCTGCAAATAGTCACATTAAGTGGATGCAAACTACGCCAAAACATGCAATGTAGTGTACCTGTTGAACACCAATCTAATAACATAATAATATCAAGCGGCATCCGCAATGCAATAAAAGATAAAACCATAAGCCTGCGCACAGGGTGTGCCTGAGCACACTCTAATCACCATGTGGGGTGCAGATTCCCCCTGTTTAGACCCCTCATATTTCACCAAAGCCCCCTAATGGGGCTCCTAAAAAATTGCAAAAAAGAAAATTATTAAAAAAAATTAATTGCAAAAAATAAATAAAATAATAAAAAATGAAAAAAAAAACTGACAATTTCCACTTCCCTACTGATGCCAATCTCTGCCCTACTGACACCATCCACTGCTCTACTGACACCATCAGTATATATATATATACACATGCACACACATACATGTGTGTTTGAGCTTTGGGGTGCACACCTTAATGCAGTAGGCTGTGCACAACTATGGGTAAACAATCAATTTAGGAACAAATTCTGTACGTAAAATGTGAGTATAACAAGTGCTCAATGTCCATCACATTTAACTTGTATTTTGTGTGTACTGAAAATCCCACACCTTGTGCATTAATCTGAAATAGATCCACTCGTGACACCTCAGTGCTCTCTAAACCCTCACCTTCCAATTAATAGTATGCAGTAACATTCACCTGGTGGACAGGAGGTCCATACTATTTAACACATCCATAACTAGATGGGGGAATGTTACTCTGTGCATACTATTAATTGGAAGGTGAGAGTTTAGAGAGCACTGAGGTGTCACGAGTGGATCTATTTCAGATTAATGCACAAGGTGTGGGATTTTCAGTACACACAAAGCACAAGTTAAATGTGATGGACATTGAGCACTTGTTATACTCAATTTTTATGTACAGAAATTGTTACTTAATGGATTGTTTTACCTTTTATTGCATTTCGGATGCTACTTGATATTATTATTTATTAGATTGAGGTTCAACAGTTACACTGCATTGTATGTTTTGGTGTTGTTTGCACCCACTTATTGTGACTATTTGCAGTGCAACACACTCATTTATTTATTTGTATAACCAAAAAGACTAGCCCCACAAAAACAACTTCACTTAGTTGTTTTGTAGACTGCTTGTATTAATCAGTACAGTACAGTCTCTGTACATGCAGTAGAAATAATAGAACAGATTAACAACTTCAAAGGTTAAGTTCATCTTTAAAAAAATAATAATTGATTTTGCAGGTATAAAATGTGCATTTATTTTTTTATTTGCAGCAACCTGAAAAGCATTACACCCTCAATCAACAGATTCTAAATGCAATGTCAGGCTCCCGCACACTCTTCCTCCAGTTTTGTGCCTGTACCTCTGTACGGGCTTTCTATTACAAAGCTAGAGAAAGAGTGAATGTACTATGAGCAAGTTTGTATTCTGCAGTGGCAGATGGGACTTGTAGTTTTTTCATTCACAGACAACTGTGAATGAATGGGGCGGCTGTTAGGGGTGTTGCTAGGTGGGAAAAAGACCAGGGGCTTCAGCCCGAAGGTAAATTTGATAAACCCCTCCCACATTTTAAAGCCCAAGTGCCCATCAATGCAGCCTGATCAATGCCCATCAATGCAGCCTCACCAGTGTCTATCAATGCAGCCTGATCAGAGCTCATCGATGTAGCCTCACCAGTGCCCTTTAATGCAGCCTGACCAGTGCCCATCTATGCAGCCTCACCAATGTCCATCAATGCTGACCACTAAACTGACCTACCCAAATCCTACACTGACCTACCTGACCATTACACTAACCTGCCTGCCCCCTACACTGACCCCTACACTAACCTACCAGAACCTTACACTAAGCCGCCTGACCCCTACACTGACCCACCTCACCCCTACACTAACCCGCCTGACCATTACACTGACCTACCTGACCCCTACACTGACCTACCTAACCCCTACACTAACCTACCTGACACCTACACTGACCTACCTGACACCTACACTGACCTACCTGACACCTATCTCACACATACACTGACCTACCTAACACATACACTGAACTACTTGACACCTACACTGACCTACCTGACACATATACTGACCTACCTGACACATACACTGAACTTCTTGACACCTACACTGACCTACCTGACACCTATACTGACCTACCTGACACGTACACTGACCTACCTGACACATACATTGACCTACCAGACCATTACACTGACCTACCTGACACATACACTGACCTACCTGACCATTACACTGACCTACCTGACACCTACACAGACCTATCTGACACCTACACTGACCTACCTAACACACACTGACCTACCCGACACATACATTGACCTATCTCACACATACACTGACTTACCTGATACCTACTTCCTGCAGTACTCACACCCCCCCATCCCCCCACACACAGTACAATGTAGATCGGATCATCTATCATCCTCCTTACCTTTCCATGGCCTCATCATCTGGCTCTCCCCAGCACTGTAGGGCAGTATTGTAGGAGTCCCTGCCATCTAGCTACTCCTTGGTATTTCCACCGCCACCGGGAGGTCAGCTGGCAGCCACTGCACCTCTCCCATGGGCATGATCTGCACCGAGCACCACCCCTCCCTTCCGCTGTTCCACAGGTCACAGTGCTAGAGGGACAGGCTGGTCCAAAGTAGTCCCGGGATGGGGGAGCTGGAATAGGGTGCCGCAGAGATGAATGCCTCACCAGAGGTGTAGGGGTCCGGGGGAGATTATAAGGTGCAGCACAGACCATCGGGACAGCGGAAGAATAACTTTATACCCCCCTAAATGTCGTACTTTGGGGCAAGATGACTGGCTGGACTTTACTGAGAGGGATGCTGTCTATGAGAATAATCACAAATAGCTGTTCTGAGCTGTTATATTAAAGAAGTGATTCTTAGCTAATCACTGTCATTGTAGAGTTTTATAGAGACCATGATCTACAACCATATGTTAACCTGATTGAGTCACAGAGACATTCTGTGAAGAGTCCATGTTTGTGCAGCTTTCATAATATGTTGTGTATTACTCTGCAGTGTATACATGTTCTTTGTATTCTTGCTTCAAACTTTGCACTATGCTAGTAGACTGCAAGTTACAGATACTTTCTCTCTCTGGTCATTTGGCTTTGATGAGGGAGCTGCCATCAGAGTCAATTCTGGATATTATTCACTGGAGTGGTCCTCAGAGGTTGTTGTGAATAGTGATATTTATCCTTGCACTCAGCAATCATTATGGAGGAGATTAACTAAAACTGGTGCACGCAGAAACCGCTGTAGCTGTGCATAGTAACCAATCAGCTTCTAACTTCAGCTTGTTCAATTAAGCTTTGACAATAAAACCTAGATGTTTCATCCACCAGTTCCTGCATCAAAGGTCTACAAACAGGATTAGCACTCCCCCTAAGGATAGGAAGAATCAAATGCCTTTCTTAGAAACACCACTGTTCTTCTCTCCTGTCAGTCCACCCATCTTAGAGGTGGCACTGGCTATCAGGGGGTCTGAATGAAATAGGGGGTTAGGTAAGCATGCATTTCTGAAGGCATATAGCCTTATTTAATATGGTAATGCAAAGTACAATAACAATGCAAGTGCAGCCACACAATAGTTACCAATCTAAAATCTTACTTTATGGAACCGACTATGGGAATTGAAATGGGAATGGTTGCTATCAGTTACAACCTATTATCACATTGTATATCTTACTAAATAAGCTCACGCATCTACGATAAAAACATTTTACAGCAGCTGAACAAATGTACTCCATTCCAGGACCCTAGCAGGGGAAGAGGGAATAAAATAATGAACTTTCTATTAATGAAATCAAATGTTTCCAGTGAGATAAGCTCTACTGATATTGTGTAAACACTCTCTGTAACCATTGTTATTCAATAAAGTGCCCTTACTATAAAGCAATTCAATGCAGTATTGCATACTTCTGCTGATGTCAAGCTAGTATAAAATAGATTCCAATTGGTTGCTATGGGTCACATTGCTTAATCATTAGCCCTTAAAGCCCATCACTGTCTCTTATCCGATCATAGGCCTTCTGTCGTCATCACATACAATGCAGGACCTGCAGGACCAGGTAAGTATTACTACTTATTGTAATACCCTTGAAAAAAAAATTTATTGTAAACCTTGCAGTGCTGGGAGGGAGGTATTGCATGGGAAATTTTTACAGATGACTACTATCCAGAACAGTGGGGCCGGTCCATAAGGGGTGCTGGACTCATAGGTTTCTATGAGTTTTTTGGGAGTTTTTTGGAAGCACATGATTAGAGCCTGAGGCTCTAATTGGCTTCAAAAAGGTTGGGCTTGGGGTGCACTGGGCTCCGAACCTACCCACTTTTGACGTGTGTAGGTTATACTGGACTCGCTATGCATGGGGCTAACTTGTAAGACAGAGGAGGGCCATCAATAAAAGATGGATGAAGACTGTCTATATTAATATTTTCTATGTGTGTGTGTGTGATGCTAATGCTTTTTTTCCCGACAGCTATAGGGTTGATTTACTAAAGCTAGAAATTGCTAAATCTGGTGCAGCTCTGAATACAAACCAATCAAGGATCAGTTTTTTTTTTTTTGTCAAAGCTTGATCTAACAAGCTGAAGTTAGAAGCTGATTGGCTACCATGCAGAATGCACTGGATTTTGTAGTCTCCAGTTTTAGTAAATCAACTCCTATGCGTAGCTACAAGAAAAACATTATAGGGGTTGATTTACTGAAAAAAGTAGAGGTTGTTCAGTTAGCACTGTTGTGTTCACTTTGCAAAGTGTATGTTCAATTAGTTTATTAAATTAGGTGAGTCTTTGTTCTCGTTGAACGTCCTATCATGTTCTTTTTTGATTTAGCTTAAACGTTTTAACTGAATCTCCACTTTACAATGTGAAAATACACTTTTCAAAAGTGAACAGTCTTTATTCCTTTATTCAATCAACCTGTGTGTGTGTGTGTGTGCGCATGTATTTTTCAAAGTGGCAAAAATATTCTGCTTGTGATCTCACTGGAGTATAATACATTTTTCTCTACATCCCAAAATACTCAAAGGTGTAAATGGTGAAAGTAATGCGGATCCAAGGTAGATATATTTTTATTAAAGTTCAACTTTTACTTTACAGCAGATTACTACATCCCTGCACACACCTGTTTCTCCCTATCCCAGTACAGGTGTTACCTGTTTTTCTTTATCTAATACGCCTTCTTTCTTTAGGGAGTTATATTTGTGTTGGCATTTTTTTGGTAGTTGTGCAATAAAATACAACAGCAACACCTCGTCCCTGTAAAATGCCTGGAAGCTTTTTGTGATTGAACACATAATCCCACTCGATTTGGCAAGATGTTCTGAGCACAGGGAATAGCTATGGTTAATGTAGTCATGGAAAAGCACAATACCTGTGATAGATGAGTGGTTACCTCTGATCTAAAGGAAGGTCAAAGCGTACATCAAAGTTTTCATTGATAATATTGCACCGTTCACATTGATAACTATAACAGTTTTAGAAGGCATCAGCTTGGCTTATTATAACGCAGGTGATAGCTCTCTGGTCTTGAACCTAACACAAGCTGTTTTCCTGAATAAATTAGACCTTAAGAACTTAACCATATACAAAAACAAGACTTTGTAAGCATCTTTCTTATTTATCGCCGCAAAGTCTGCATCAATCTAATCTGTGGATGGCTGAAGATAACTTTGAGGGGACACTAAAAAGGAATACATTTAAAAAGTTTGACATTTGTAGCATATAGGCAAGCAGATAATAGATAACTGTAAAAGTTTCAGGTTTTTAATGAAATAAAATTTGAATGTGGAATCAAGAAAAGGAAAACTTTGCCACTGTAAATGTAAATCATCTGTGTATGTGTGAGTGTGTACTCTATTACTATTTATGTTTTCTTATTGCATACATGTTACAGCCGCTGGAATTCTTAGTCATTTAGCGCAGTTGTAAACGGTTTAAAATATGTTTTCTTATTACCTATTATTTTCCTTTTTAGGTACATTATTTGGGTAAAATTACATTTGGAAAAAAAAATATTCTATTGCATCAATTCCCAGCATCCCAATAATTAGATCAATCTCTTATACCAAGACACCTGCTCAGTATGAAATAAAATAATACCTTTAAGTGAAGAAGCCCTTTTGTACTATTTTAATGCCAGTGAAGCTCTATTCACTATGGTTGGGGGTGGCTTTTCAGACATTGACAGGAAAAGTACATAGGGATCTGAGGTTAATGGCATGAGTAACCATTACCTTTAAGACTTAGTTATGAAGCTCCCACCTGTATTATATTATTATAAATATCCAATACTCTGATTTTTCCTTTCTTAACGTTTTTTTTTTGGTTGTTTTTTTGTTTTGTTTTTTTAGAGAAGAAAAAAATAAATGAAATAGGCTGGTACAATAACCAAAAGTCTACATGTTTTTGTTACACCCTTGCCAATTCAAGACAAAAAAGTACTATGTTGTTACTGATCTGTCATTAAAATGAGTATGTATAGTCATAAAAAATAGCAATAAATAACCACATAATGGACTAATAAAAATGAAATGTAATATGCATTTTTTTAAATAGTTATTAATAACATTTTTAGTATGTGATGTTATTATGAGTTTGTGAACGCGTTTGCGCACATGTGTGTCTAGTGTGTATGTCTGTGAGTGTTGTGTTCATTTTAGTTTTCTATGTGAGGCAAAATGTTTGGGCTACAATGGACCTTTACAAACAAAAGTTAATAAATTGTGAAAACCATAGCACAGTCTGTACCGGCATGGTGTTTCTATTAGATCTACGAATAATCTTTAAATATATAACAAGAACTATAGTAAAATAGTTAATTTGCCAGCTCTATGAACTGACCAATGTAAGTCATAGAGGCTCTACAAGTCACCATTGCACTTCACAACATTCAGCCTGAGTACAGGTGATTTGTTTATGGGTTGAATGTTAAAGCTGTGACTTCTTGTTCTATACCTGTAGCTGATAGTTGTACTACATGACCCAAGATACATTAAGATTTATAAGTTAGTAAACACTGAAATGGTAATGCTACTGAGGCCTATGAACCAGTGGGTTAGCATAGACTGTGGGAATGCCAGGGATACAATCTATGAATAATAGTGCAGAATCTATTATTCATGGGCTTTGAATAATAGAGGTGGATTGTAGATCTAATAATATACATTTGTATGGCGTATTCCTGCACTTGCTGTCTACCTATTTATTTAAATCGAAATCTTCTGTAGATGCAGAAGTCTTCCCCAAAATTAAATATCAGAATATAACACAGAGTAACCTTTTTAAGACAATAACCCAATACAAAATATTATTTTACTGTGAGACATAGATAGATAGATAGATAGATAGATAGATAGATAGATAGATAGATAGATAGATATTCCTAGATAAATAAATACCTCAAAGAAAAAAAAAGCTACTATGGGAGTCCTGCTATTATCAAATTGGTGTAGTGCTTTCCCTAAATCCAATAGGGGGTGCAGATAAATAAATACCTATTTGCAGAGTACATATGTACCTGTTTTCTGCAGAGTGCTTGATCAGAAACATTTTCTGCCATAATAGGTTATATTTAAGAGTCGCACGGTTCAAGAGTCAAAGTATTCTGCCAAATTTGTGATAACACAAGATCCATTCTTTTTTTTAAACTTGTACTGACTTCCTAATTATGACCATTTAAACAATGTTAACCTAACATAATTAAACATTACTTTGAAAGTGAAAAGTAATCTTAGTTTTTTTCTTTTTGTTTTCAGTAGGTTTAACTAGGGTGGGGGCAAAAGAAACAATAAAACTGCTTTAGTGTGCTATAACAGTAAAGGTCTGTTCAAAGTAAATGAGTATTTCCATATGCCATGTATTATTACTAGCTGGCCAGCCTTTCTTTTTGTGTCAAAGAGGAGTGGGACAGAAGGAACGCGTGTTTGTGTCTTTTGGCACTCTATCTGCTATGTAACAACAAGGTAGGGCAAATACTAGAGTACTTTTGGTGCTGATGATGGAAAATGAAGTGTACATTGCTGCTTACTACTTGTATGCATTTATACTACAGCATTCAACATGATTTTAGTGGGTATAAAAATGCTTTACTTAAGAAGGTAAAAAGCAAAGAGCAATCATTTGTAACAACCAATCAAAATCCATCTTTCACTCATGCGACTACAATTAACTGAGCCCTAATTGGTTGCTGTCAGTTGATGCACTTTAGATCATTGTTGAATAGACCTATGCACTGTTCTTTAGTATAAGCACTCTGCCTGTTGTGTAAAATATTTAAGAAATTCTATTTCTAATGTAATATTCCTGATGTTTTAATACTGGGAAAATATTTCAACAAACATAGAAAACTTCAATTTTTTAAAAACGGACGAATCCTGCTCTAGTTTCGCATGAGTTGTGGGCTTGATTAGGTTAAACAGAAGCCTTTCTAACACTCTCCCTCTCTCTGTCTCCCTCTGATTGAACCCCATTCAGCATGTTTTCTGTAAGGCCTTTAATTCTCTCTCCATAGTTACCATTGGGATCCTGACAAATATGTCCCTTCACAAAGACAAGGCCATATTCTTCACAATGGCCAATCTGGACACTTTTAACCAACTTTTACTGCTTGTCCCTGTAACACCATAGCAGCTAGTCTTTCTTTTTACTGGCCTCCAACCATCTCTCAAGCTTTTCATGTCTACAAATTAGGATAACTGTAAAGGCAAATCAGGGAATTTTGATGTTACTCATAATGGCATCAAATAAGAAGTAACTTTTGTTTTTTTGCACTCAAACAGAATATCTCCAATACAGGCAAAATGACAGTCTTATAGTTGATTTGAGTTATAGTCTACAGCTTTTTAACTGCATCCTACCCTTTTTAACAATGAAACAGAATAAACATATAATAATATAGAGCTGAACAGATGCAGTTAATATATTTGGGAATCATCTGATGTAGTTGGAAACCAAAGAGAGTGTAGTTAAATATGACTTTATTTAAAAAAAATATGATCATTGTTGGCATTTTGTAAATAATTGTGTTAAAATAAAAGAACACTTTATATAGTACAAACCCACCTGCTTAATCCACCATGCAATCATGCACCTATATAAAAGTATAGCCTATACCATTCAATGGAAGTGACAAAATATATTCATCTTTTGCTTAAAAATAGAGCTCTTATTCCTATCAGCAGTACCACTTATATTGATAAATATGCAGTAGTTATATAAATGCAATGCATTAAACCGAGCTTAAGGTGATACAGCAATTCTATAGAGAATATTAAACAAAACATCTCCACTATATCTTTGCGAAACAAAACTGTAAAAGTTTACCATTTAGCAATACACTAATACGCATTCTAATTCTATACTTCTATACAATGTGACATATGAAACACACATTTATTGCATATATATATATATATATATATTTCGTCC
>BLSH010391565.1:1252764-1258003 GCA_018402905.1 Glandirana rugosa | reverse complement strand
TATATATATATATATGATAGATAGATAGATAGATAGATAGATAGATAGATAGATAGATAGATAGATAGATATTGGATGTAATAAAAACAAATTTGATCATCAAGTTAAAAGGGCACGGTTAAATAAATATCACAAAGACATCCAAAGAATAAATTAAACACTACTACAAAAAATCATAATATAATCAGTATACATTCAGTTGCTAAAAATAATGATCACTAAGCTTTAAGTATTTTTTTCTAGGAAATAACTGACCTTTAGCAAGTCCTGTGCTCCTCCTGGGGTGGTGGAATAAAAGTGTGATTGTTGGTAGGAGTAGTGGCTGGAAGTAGTGGTCAGAGCTGGAAGGGGATGAGCTGGGTCCAGTGATCTGTGTAGGCAGAGTGTGTGAATGCGCTGAGAATGTACATAAGGGATGTGATTGTGTGTGTGTGCTCAGCTCCCTTTCTGCTCTGTTCATGGCAGCTGCTCTGCAATTCATACAACTGGTAATTTGCAGTTAGGGCAAAACGTGAACAGAAAAACAATCAGAAATCAGAGCACACAGGCAGAGAGGAAAACGAGAGAAATGGCCATCACTATCTAATTGACTTTGAAAGGCACAAAATGCAGTTTTATTTCTTAAATAACACCCAGCCTAGTAAACAGTTTGTTTTTTTCATGCCCTGATAGATGCAGCAGGATTAAAATTTAATTCAAAATAATTAGTTGCGGTTGTTGCAGTGCCTTTGTAATTATATTATTTTGATTTAAAGACTTTTTTTAAAGGGGGAGGCAGTGGAGGGGAGGGGAAAGCAAAGGCTCCAAGCGTTTGGAAATAATGGTTATTCTTCTAGTATTTCAAATAGTGTCAGGAGCAGCCTCTTCTTTCATTAGATCATCAGGCTATGCCTCATTAGAAAGCAGAATATTTCATTTGTGCTGCTTCTCTGAAGTTTTCCAACAAGGCCAGCTCCGATCAGCTATTGGCTGCCTTATGCTATTCACCTGCTGCAAGACAAACAGGACTGTGTGATCACAGGTACACATGGTTGTCATTACAGATGTACATGCCAGTGCCCTGCGCTAAACAAACATCCCTAACCGCTTAGTCAATAGAAGCAGCACGCCTGACAGGGATCGGAGATCTGGGGTGACACCGGATGCAAGATGATCATCCACATCCCCTTGCTGACAATAATCTGGGATCTGATGCAGGATGATGATCCACATCCCATTGATGGCAAGGATCTTGGATGTGTGCGCAGGATAATGATCCGGATCTCTTTCCTGACACTGATCTGGGGTGACATCGGCTGCAGGATGATGATCCACAACCCATGCCTGATGATCATTTGGGATCTGGGTGCAGGATGATGATCCACAACCTATGCCTGATAATGATTTGGGATCTGGGTGCAGGATGATGATCCACAACTTATGCCTGATAATGATTTGGGATCTGGGTGCAGGATGATGATCCACAACCCATTCCTGATGATCATTTGGGATCTGGGTGCAGGATGATGATCCACTACCTATGCCTGATAATGATTTGGGATCTGGGTGCAGGATGATGATCCACAACCCATACCTGATAATGATTTGGGATCTGGGTGCAGGATGATGATCCACAACCCATACCTGATAATGATTTGGGATATGGGTGCAGGATGATGATCCACAACCCATGCCTGATGATCATTTGGGATCTGGGTGCAGGATGATGATCCACAACACATGCCTGATAATGATTTGGGATCTGGATGCAGGATGATGATCCACAACCCATGCCCTACAATGATTTGGGATCTGGATGCAGGATGATGATCCACAACCCATGCCTGATGATCATTTGGGATCTGGGTGCAGGATGATGATCCACAACCCATGCCTGATGATCATTTGGGATCTGGGTGCAGGATGATGATCCACAACCCATTCCTGATGATCATTTGGGATCTGGTTGCAGGATGATGATCCACAACACATGCCTGATAATGATTTGGGATCTGGGTGCAGGATGATGATCCACAACCCATTCCTGATGATCATTTGGGATCTGGTTGCAGGATGGTGATCCACAACACATGCCTGATAATGATTTGGGATCTGGGTGCAGGATGATGATCCACAACACATGCCTGATAATGATTTGGGATCTGGATGCAGGATGATGATCCACAACCCATGCCCTACAATGATTTGGGATCTGGATGCAGGATGATGATCCACAACCCATGCCTGATGATCATTTGGGATCTGGGTGCAGGATGATGATCCACAACCCATGCCTGATGATCATTTGGGATCTGGGTGCAGGATGATGATCCACAACCCATTCCTGATGATCATTTGGGATCTGGTTGCAGGATGATGATCCACAACACATGCCTGATAATGATTTGGGATCTGGGTGCAGGATGATGATCCACAACCCATTCCTGATGATCATTTGGGATCTGGTTGCAGGATGGTGATCCACAACACATGCCTGATAATGATTTGGGATCTGGGTGCAGGATGATGATCCACAACACATGCCTGATAATGATTTGGGATCTGGATGCAGGATGATGATCCACAACCCATGCCCTACAATGATTTGGGATCTGGATGCAGGATGATGATCCACAACCCATGCCTGATGATCATTTGGGATCTGGGTGCAGGATGATGATCCACAACCCATGCCTGATGATCATTTGGGATCTGGGTGCAGGATGATGATCCACAACCCATGCCTGATAATGATTTGGGATCTGGATGCAGGATGATGATCCACAACCCATGCCCTACAATGATTTGGGATCTGGGTGCATGATGGTGATCCACAACCCATGCCTGATAATGATTTGGGATCTGGGTGCAGGATGATGATCCACATCCCATGCCCTACAATGATTTGGGATCTGGGTGCAGGATGACGATACAGATCCATTTACTGACATTGATCTGGGGTGACAAAGGCTGTAGAATGATGCTCCACACGTCCCATTGATGACAATGATCTGGGATTTGGATGCAGGATGATTATCCACATCCCATTGCTGACGATTCTATGATCCGGGGTGACACTGGGTGCAGGATGATGCTCCAAATCCCATACCTGACAATGATCTGGGATTTGGGTGCGCAGGCTGATGATCCATATCCCAGTGTTGACAATAAGATGGGATCTGGAGTGACACTGGGTGCAGGATGGTGCTCCACATCCCATTGATGACAATGATCTGGGATTTGGTTGCACAGGATGATGGTCCAAATCCCATACCTGGCAATGATCTGGGATCTGGGTGCAGGATGACGATCCAGATCCCTTTGCTGACACTGATCTGGGTGACAGCGGCAGCAGGATGATCCCATTGCTGACAGTGATCTGCGATGTGGGGTGACCCTGGTTGTAGGCTGATGATCCATCCCAGATCCCATTGCTGACAGTGCTCTGGCTGCAGAATGATGAGGAATGGGATGATCGCAGGCTTGCAGGATATGATGGTGTGTGTTGGGATGGACGATGTGATCGTGTGATGAGGATGAGAGCATTAGTGGAAGTTTTAGTGAGGACTGCAGAGTTGTGAAGGAAAAAGAAAGCAGATCGGCCGTACCTTGTGGTGAGCCTGTATAGTACATCGTACGGATTGATCCCTCGTTATTGGTTTAATGCTGATTGGAACGTGTACATGCTGGCTGCAGATCATCTAATCCTGACCCCCACCCCCCTTTTAATCTTGTAAACCCCAGATGAGATCATACGTAATTATCGTCGTGCCAGGACACCCCCCTTCCCCTTCTTCTTCTTTTTTTTCATTGAATACTCTCAATTAGCGCTGATCAAGTATCATAATAAGAGGAATTAATAATGCATAATTCCAGCCAAACCTGCCCATCTCCCAGGCATGCAGTCCAATGTAAAAATGGCAATGTACTATTTACAAGATTTCTATGTAAACTGCAACAAAAATACACTCCTTACTCCCCCACGTGGTTGTTCGCAAAACAGCATGAATGAAAGCGCTCGTCCAATGGGAGAGCGCGGGCCCGAGTCAATATGTCGCGGGGAGCCAATAGCGGGGAGGCTAGAAGCCAATTGCAAGTTAGAGAGTGGGGCGGGAGGCGGTGGGCGGTGCCCGTCGCACGAGCTTCTCTTGCACAGGGCTGGTGCTCGCTTCTAAAGCCCAGAAAGCGAGGAAGTTGCAGCCAGTTAAGGAGTAGGAGCCATGGCTGCAACTGCTCAGTACCTGCCCAGGAATAACACATTGCCTTCCAACCCTCTGATGCATCCGGACTCCGATAGGATGCACCAGGGGACCACCTACAGAGAGGTGCAGAAGATGATGCACCAAGAGTACCTGCAAGGCTTAGCCTCGAACGCCGGCCACCCCATGAGCCTCACTCACCACCAGTGGTTGCCCAACCCCACCAGCGACTGGGGGAGCGGCTCTCACCTGGCCGGGCAAGCTGAGCACAAAGGTGGGGTGCAAAGCAGCAGAGAGGACCTCAGCACCACTTTCCACCACCACAGGTCGCACCTGGTCCACCAACAGACTCCAAGCACTCACGCCTGGGCACAAGGAGGTGCCCACCACTTGTCTCCGATGTCCCCCAGCTCCAACAGCCACCAGCCTCTCCTCTACTCGCAGTCCTCCTACACGAACCTCAACGGCATGCTGGGGCCCCAGGCTTCTTCATTACACCACAGCATGAGGGACCCCTTGCACGACGAGCCGGGGGTCCTCGACACCCACGTCGAGTCGCCCCCCCAGCATCTCAACCACCATCAGGACCACTCCGACGAAGACGCCCCCAGCTCCGACGACCTGGAACAGTTTGCCAAGCAGTTCAAACAGAGGAGGATCAAGCTGGGCTTCACCCAAGCAGACGTTGGCTTGGCCCTGGGCACCTTGTACGGCAACGTTTTCTCCCAGACCACCATCTGCAGGTTTGAAGCCTTGCAGCTGAGTTTCAAGAACATGTGCAAACTCAAGCCCCTGTTGAACAAATGGCTGGAGGAGACCGATTCCACCACTGGGAGCCCCACCAACCTAGACAAGATCGCAGCCCAGGGCAGGAAAAGGAAGAAGAGGACCTCCATAGAAGTTGGGGTGAAGGGAGCCCTGGAGAACCATTTCCTCAAGTGCCCTAAACCCTCAGCCCATGAGATCACCAGCCTGGCAGACAGTCTCCAGTTGGAGAAGGAGGTGGTGAGAGTTTGGTTTTGCAACAGAAGGCAGAAAGAGAAAAGGATGACCCCAGCAGG
>BLSH010391565.1:1245264-1247764 GCA_018402905.1 Glandirana rugosa | reverse complement strand
TGTGCCATTAATATATTGTATATTTGAATATATTGCATTTATGTCAACACTGGCAAGGAGGTAAGATGACAAGCTGTGGATTTCAACTTGTATCATGCTGTTCTCTGTAATGTTTTGGCTGCTTGAGTATTAGCACATGCAGAATTTTGAAAATGTTTATCTTGCATGCTACAAAATATTTTATGAGAAATACCACTTTGTGGGTATTTTTTGACTTTTCTTAGTTTCTTATTTGGTGTATTTTTAGTTTGTTTAGAAAGCGCTGTTTAAAGAGATTCAAAATTTATGCAAAGTTTCAGGCTCTACCTTTATGGTGCACCAAAACAGCTTAGCGGATTAAAAGATTTATATTTTATACACTCTATTATATATACTGCGAAAGATAAATATAGTATGTGGGGCTACTATATAGTCTACGAATTTCTTTTTAAAAATGATTCTAGTTTTTAGACAACTAATTTCGCTCTATATGGCGACTGTTGGTTTCAAAATATTTGAAAAGTTTGAAACTATAAAATAGTTAGATTTTAAAATGAAAAACAGAATGTTACTAAATAAGAAGCCTTGAAGTTCAACACTTTTGCTATTACACTTCTGATGACAGTGAGAAAAGGCGTTTTATTCTCTTTTGTGTTGGCTGATAATAGGTTGCATAAAATAGTTGTGGGTAAAGGTTTAAAGTATAGTTTAACAATGATTAAGGATTGTCAGTCTAGAGAACCCATCAAACAGCAAGTAAACAGGTTAAAGAAAATATTTGTTTTTATTTGCCTTAAGGCAATTAAATATTTGAAGTGAGTGAACCTTTATTAAATCCTGATGTAAGGATAGCTTATAAATGACTGAATTTAATACAATGTATGCATAAACCTTTGTGGGGAGAAGTAATTTACTGACAATTAAAAATCAGCTATTGGATCAAAGATCTACAAATACACAGGTGACAGATATTCCCCAATTCTATCATTCGCAAAGGCCTACAAGTTATTATACTTTGGAGGATTAGAAATGTACAGTTTTGCTTATGCATTGATTTTTGTGGAATAGATGCATTCAGTAGCAATTCTGAACTCATTTGGATCAATTTGTCCTAATAAATGAGTTTTTAAATATTACAAATATTTCTAGCGATTCGATTTTTTACCAAAGGCCCGTAGATTTGTTTTCTTTGGAAAAATAAAGAACTATTTGATAATGTAATAGAGAGTTGGTTTTAGTTTATATTACATTTTGAATTACAACAATGGCATAAAAGCACCATGGTTAAAAAGACAGATTGAACCAATGTGGGCTTCATTTAACCATGGGTAGAGTGCATCACCTGGCAAGTCCGAATATGGAGGCACCCAAAACAAATAAGGCAAGCAGAATGATATGTTAAAAACCACATTTTTAAATAAATTGATTCCTCAAACAATAACATTGCTCTGCAGTCAGCAAATGGACTGATTCCTGGGTCCATGAAGAACACTACATTTTAATAATGTAATGGAATGAGCAAATGAATACAGCACACAATGCACTGTATAGGAAGTAAACAAATGATTTTGCCACAATAGCCTTTCATGCTAAGTTGATTGTAAATGGTATATTTGGCTATTCATCAAATAAGAAATGAGGACAATACAGTTCATAAGCTACTGTACATGAAATAAAAAGTTAGAGGATCTACCCTCAATATATAAGAATAAAAAAAGGCTAAGGGTTGTGCACATAGGCCATGACAGCAGGGTCACTGTACTGCAGATGTTTTATGAAGTTCATGTACAGCATTATCGGATAAGATTCATAATACTTAAACAACATTAAAAGGGAAACAGGAATGATGCAGCATTCCCTGCATCCCATTACAAAGTGTGCGTCAGTCAGCCAGCTCAACTTACCAGCTGACGCACATGGGGGAAGGGGAACAGAGTCTCATTCAATTGATGAAATACATCATGAACATATCTCTCAAAGACCACCTATTTAAAATTCACAGGCACAGAGAAGAGATGGGTGTTTTTAATGGCTCCAAGATTTGTCACTGAAAACTGGTTCGCTATGTGGCAACTTTGTGGCTTCATGGTCATGGATGCAACTTCTCAATTAAAGGACCATGAAGCAATAAACCACATTGAAAGACATCCCACAATGTCAAAGCTACTACTAAAAGCTACTATCATCTGAGGCTAACATGGTGTGGTGGAATGTCTACTTTACGTTAAATGGACTTATTCAGTAAGTAGTGTGGACCACAATGATGACAATAGACAAAGTGCAGATGCACAGTCAGAATATATTTGAATTAAATATATAGTCATATCAATAAAATATGATTTTTATTGGTTACCAGTGTTATTTTACTTTCCTCTGTTGACTTATGGAACACACTTTATAGAGTATTCTTGGTGATTCTTTATTAATACTCTATAGTGTCGTCCGGAGACGTTTGAAAAGGGGTTTGTTGGTATGGTACCACGGTTCTCATAATTATTTCTTAGTGGTTCTTATGAGATAT
>BLSH010391565.1:1231975-1243505 GCA_018402905.1 Glandirana rugosa | reverse complement strand
CTATCTATCTATCTATCTATCTATCTATCTATCTATCTATCTATCTATCTATCTATCTATCTGTCATGTATCTATCTAGTCAGCCGTTACAATTAGGGGTTGAACATAAAACTTTTTATGATGTGGGATTACACTTTTAGTAAGTGTAAATAGACGGGGGGGGGGGAAGGTCACGGTGTAAACCGTGGAAAGTCCACTTTCCCCATGGGGCTTTTCAAATCCAAAACTTTAATCGATTTGACTTTCCCCCCCCCCTAATCCAAGTGACATTCCATACGGAGAATATGGTATAGTGTCGTCGTGAACCTAATCCCCCCCCCCTTTCAGTTTAGCTAATTTCAAAACCTAAACTTTTCGGGGTACCCCTTTCACCTGAAAGGTGCCAAATGTGGCACTGGAAGGGGGGGGGGGCAGATAAATGTGAATGATTTTCACATTAGGGTGTAGTATTTTTCAAAATACAAGTTGGGGATTAACATTGCCGACTGATCTATCTATGTACTGTCTATCTATCTATCTATCTATCTATCTATCTATCTATCTATCTATCTATCTATCTATCTATCTCTCCTTTCTTTTTCACCAATCAGTCTAACAATTAAGAACCTATACAACTCATGTATATTTTTTTCTTGATCATATAACCTGTCATCTGCAGAAAGCCATTACATAAAGTAAGAGAGCTCAAGGTTGCTACAGGACACCATTTGGAAAAATCCATTCTGAGGTTACATTTACTGAAATGCTTTAATGAAGTGTATGTAGCAGGCATATAATGTAAATTACAAGTCTGTGTACATTGAGTGATTTCTCATGTACGAATTCAGATGTCCACATCATTAAAACCAACAGCATGGTGATTTCCAGTAATGGGAGAGTGATTAATGTTGTGAGCTAAACACTCCACAGCTTTCTCCTGCAAGAAGCACCCTTTTACATCTCCCTAGAAATGAAAAGGAGTCTAGCATGTTACATGAGTGTCACCATGGAAAGGGTGACCCTCAAGTCATCCTCCATGCAAATAATGAGCCACATACTTCTTAGATTTCTGCCTTCATTGCCTCATTGATGCCTTTTGTGGCCAGTGGAAGCTTCAATGCGTTCCAGGAATAAAATACATATATCCATATTTCAAAATAGTTATTGTCACTATTTATGTCATATACAAACTAGTGAAGATTTCCTTGGCCACCTCTCTTGGTCTTGTACGTAGAAATAAATCTTATAAAGAGAAGAAGGAGGAGCGGATAGGAAAGGCAGTGATGAATGTAGGGTAAGAAGGAAAATATGAATATCTTAATAAGAGTTACATAAAACAAAGATTATGTGAAGACCTAGCTTTGATGATTTTAAATACAATATGTTTCAAAGTAAATGCAATCTCAACTGAAGATTTAAACAATTTATACTATGCAATAGAACACAGTTTCTTGTGATGCTGATGCTATGTATGGTAATGGTGGTAGAATGACCACAACGGTTACTTTTTTCTATAGGTGATTTTTATTGAGATTAACAAAAATAATTAAAAAAAAACACCTTATACATTCTTTCATGACATCCATTGCAATTGTACTAGCTGAGATTTGTACATATCATACATTTATATCATATCATATTAGAAGATATGAAACAGAGATAGCCATTCAAATCTAGGTGTTCCTGTAGAACTTGTTAGGTTAGATTTCTCTAGCTCTCTATGTGGTATGCTAACTATAAATACTTTAATAAAGTCAGCACTGGTTACACTGGGGCATTCAGAGCGCAAACAGGGATTTTCAAATACAAGTGGTATGCCTTCCTAGAGTGAGTGAGTAAATGAGTGAATGAATGAAAGAGTAAAAGTGTAAGTGTGTGTGTATGTATACTATCACTTCACTCTTAAGATAAACAGTAGCACGCTTATACTCATGGATGTCCCTAGTTAACCACATGGACAACACAAAAAAAAACAAGGTCTACAATGACCGCCAATGAAGAACCAACCCCTGGTTGCTATGAGTGAACAGACTAATGAAAGCTGTTTTTTTCATTGACCACAACGGGTTGCAGCACTTTACAAATCGTAGCGTTGATGTTAAATAAACCTAAGGAATGAAACTTAGGTTAAAGCTTAATATCACTCTTCAAAATTTAATTAACAGCTTCATAATTCAGTAAAAACATTACGTCTCTCATCATCCCTTCATGTGTTCATGCTTTTTTCCCAAACTACGATGGCAGTTGAAAGTAAACCAGTACTCACAACAAATGGAACCAACATCAATATCTAAAAGCAGGCTCACAGCCATGCCTACTCTCCCCTCCCTTCATTTTCCAAAATGTTCAGGATGCCCCTAAACCCAATAATTTGATTAATATATAATGCAGCCTGCAGCAGAGTATTGTCCCGCAGTAATGCATGGTCCTACAATGATTAAGAAGGTATGATACAATGCATTGAAAGATGCAATGGTTGAGGAGGGGAATAGTAGAACTGCAACGTCTAAGACTCTGCATGTTCAGCTTTCTGGGTGTTGAGACATATGAGGCCTTCTCGAAAATTAATGAAGGTGCTGTTGTTTGTCTATTTAAGATTCACATGAAAATACCATTAATTGTGGGAGAGTAAAGGTTCATGTTACAGTGAAGGTTTTTATCCATTGTAGCTAAACTTTGTTATGAGCTGAGTAATATATACAAGTTCACTAAGGTACAAAATGATTTCATGGTAAAAGAAACGGACACATAGGAATGCAGGCCGGACCATTCCCTCTCCCGAACACACCAACAATTAATTCATTAAATGAATAAGGACACACAACAAATTGATGGCATACAATTTGGCTGCAGCACATTTATTGGCTTTATTATTTAAATAAATAGATAACAGCATATTAAGTTTATTAATTCATAAATTTCTTACATTTCATAACAAATAAACTTCAAAAACAGCTCAGTCTGGAAGGGCTCGAGCACCACTGAATAAATATAAATGCAAGTCCCCCCTTTAGATATAAAGGGTGACAGTACCACATAATGTGCATTGTGACAAAGGAGGGTGGGTGGGGAGCTTGTTGCGCTGGCACTGACCAGCTGGCAATATTCCCTCAGCAGGGGCCCCTTTATATAATGAGCCCCACTGTCCTGGAACCTTCCACTAGATCACATGACATTCCAGAAAATTCCAGAATGATCACTGTTTTCCCACCTATTCTCACTTTTCAAATTTTTAAAGGGGCCTTTCCCTATAAATATATATGTTTTTTTTTTTTAAACACAGAGTCAGAGGCGGCCGCATGCCCATGTTGTCGGGCCCAAAGTCTTGAGCCCTCCTATCTCATTCTTGCAACAGCGTGCCTATTACTAATAAGGTTCTATTCTTTTACAGTAAGTACTATTTTTTGAACCACTGGTTTAGTATTACAATTACATTTAAAATAAGTATGTCTCAAAAATAAATGCACAGTGTTACCCAAAAGGAACATGCCTGATAGCATAGTATGGTATAATAATGTACATCAATCTGGTCAAGCTATGTGAATAATCCATGGTTACAAAAAAAACACATGGCACACAATTGAGCATCCTATAAAACAGTCCTATGAGCAATGGTGTATAGTATTCTACAGAAACCAATGAAAAGTCAGCTTTCTTCACACAAATAAAAGCTCATTGCTTACTGGGCACAGTGGGTCACACCACTGCTCTGTGATGAATGAGGATACCCTAATATGAATTACCAAGGAATCTAAATGTGAATGCAGGCATGAAGACTGGCGAATAAAAGCACCTGTTCTTTGATAATAATGTATATGACCAAACAGTGTTTTCAGAAGGTGTGCCACACTTAATGATGGGTGTTCTATGACCCACATTATCTCACAGCACATATTCTTTTGAAGTTCATAGGTGCTATATAGCAGGCAGAACCAAACTTGTTATCATGGGAGTCATATGATTGACATATCTGTGTTCAGTATGGTTTGCAATGTATGGTGCAATCTCCAGATTATTTCCTGATCAGGTATCCCTAGCACCACTGTCCTGTCCAGGCCACCTGATTAACACTTTCTTTACTTCCTTATGTTTCCTCTCATCTCACTGCAGTCTTTTCCTTTTACTTAGTGTTTCTTTTTCCCTGAGCTCCCTAGAGAGTGCCAGTGTGCGTTTTATCTGCTCATCAATATGCTGTGTTGAATCGTGATCCACCTTCCTCCCCCTTAGCAAAGGAGAGCCGTAATTACCACCATCTAATCCCCTGCTTGGCCAGGGAGGCCTGCATTGCATTCTGGGTTAAACTGATTTAGAATACACTACAATATCATTCACAGGCTAAATGTTACTGAAGTACAAAAGGTGGGATTTATTAAATGCATCTTTATGACAGACTATAGCATCGTTGGACAGTCTTCAATTCATATAAAATTGTATTTGCATATAAAGCCCAAAAAGGATCTTAGAAATAACATGTTTCTTTTTTTTTTTTGGGGGGGGGGGGGTGGGATCAAAGATATTTTGGACAGATATCTGTAGAGGTTTCATATCAGATGGATGGGTGCAGGTTATTGGTAAAACTACTAACAAAAAATAAATATTCTTCTTCTGTGGCAGTAGCTCACTACTTAGGGCCCCAATGTACTACTCCATCATGAAAATCTTGGAATAATAATCTATTTATCTAAAGATGAGAATATACAAATCAAACATGGACAACTAGTAACTAAATGTTATTATTTCCCTACCTGAAGCAATAAAAGAGAAGTAAGGGATAGGAAAAAAAGAAACCTACCTACTCACCTAGGTGGATGCAGCATCAGTCCAATGCTGCATCTGTCCCAGCTGCCTCTAAGACTCTAAGATCAAGAACTGAGTGATCAAAGACTGCTGATCACTCTGCTCTCTGTCTTTAGTGAGCAGAGAGCCGGTGAATGTCAGTCACCAGCTCTCTGCTCTGAACCTCCAGCTCTGACTGGAGTGCTGGGCTATTGAGGGGGTGGGAACTGCTGGCTCAGGCTCTCAGCAGCACACTGGGAGGCTGAGCCAGCTGCCGTTCAGGCATCTGGGTGGATCTCGACATTGAAGTAGGGATCTTCCCAGAGGCTGGATCAGCTGAGTGACGTAAGCCAACAGCAGGCTTCAGCCCGCTGTTGGCTGAATACAGGTCACAAAGTTCACTCCTGTGATCCATAGAAGTAGGGCCAAAAGAGCTTTGGCCCTACATCTCCCTTAAGGTACTTTCATAGAATATGTAGAATAGAAAATGTAGTCAGGCCAAATGATGAGACTGGGAGTAACGGTAACTTGCAGTTTACTAGGTGCAAAGAATCAAGGATGGCCATGCATACATGTAAAATAATACAAAACAGCTTTTAAAAGCTGCACAGACATGGACTCTTCACAACAATGTCTCTGTGGCATCTTTTGGGGTAACGTGTAGCTGTATAGTAGAGTCTCTATAAGACTTTACAACAACAGAGAGTGTAGTTGAGAATCACTATTTCTGTTCAGAACACAAGCAGCTACTTGCAATTATCCTCATAAAAAGCATCCCTCACATTGAAGGGTAGCTCTGGTTACACAGGTGAACTGCTGGAGGTTCCCAACATCTAAGGACAAAGAGCCACCCTGCTAGAACTGCAGTACTGCAGTTGCAATCAGAGAGGAGCTTGCTACAGTATCTGGGTCTTTTGGAGAACCTGGGTGCTATTAGACTCCTGCCCAGCTCATGGACGGATCTAGGGGGTTTCTGGGATGTCCCTTGTCCCCTCCCCCCACCCTGGATGATGTGCCTGATCGCTAAACTCCTTCTCCCATCTCTGAAGAGCACACAGCTTGTAAACAGGCAGCAGTGCTCCTCCTCCCCACATAGTGCATAGCTGAGATCACATTCCCTTACACACAGTCTTGATCTGCACAGTGTCTAGCTGGATACTGCAGCTGCACTGCCATTCTGACCAGGGAATTTCACAGATCAGAGCTGCAACATATAAGCAAGCTACACGCTGTGGAGATCATGGCTGTGTGTAAGGGAATGTGATCTCAGTTATGTGCTGTGTGGGGAGGTGGAACACTGCCAAGATCTTCCAGATCAATGACCCCTGTACACTGCCCTGCCAACGTTGACCCATGTACACTGCCCTGCCAGCATTGACCCCTGCACACATGGCCCTTGTCCTCTGCCCTGATGGCCCCTTTACACTGCCCTGCAAACTAATAGTCTCTGTACACTGCACTACAAACTGCTGACCCTATCCTCTGCACCCTGACATTTTTTCCTGCACCCCTAGATCAGACAGGTTAGATCCGGCCCTGGCCTAGCTGTCTGCATACCAGTTCTGGCAGTGGAAGGCTTCTCATCTGGAAGCAGTTCATTTGCCTAGCTACCATTACTTCACAAGATGTGGCCTCTCTCTCTCTCTCTCTCTCTGAGCTACTAAGGGAGGGAAGCAGAGAAACGTATCTTCTCTGTGCATGTTAAGGAACCCAGGGATTTGTGGGAAATGAAGTTGAAGGGGCATCTGAGCATGGAGAGTAAGTGAGCACTACAGTACCTTTAAGTGAAAATATCCCTTAAAGCTGGACTTCAGGTAAACAGGTATATACACAGTTTAAAAGAACATATACGTGCCAATCTGCTAAAAGATTTGCAATTCTATGTAGCCACTTTTGTGATTCATACATCTCTGCCACAGCATGGCCAAGAAAACAAAACAGACACATATTTCTATTGGCCAGTGAGGCAGCACATCAAAGTGATGGACATATAGGATTGTGAGGCTTAGTAGCAAACTAAGTGTGACTACCTATAAGTGTCGAAGCTTTGGCATTCAAGTGAAGCAGAGAGTACCAAAAGCAGGTGTATGCATGTGCAGATGCTGCTGGCTGTCTTCATTTCACTACTTGTCAGCAGCTTTCAGTACTTATAAAGTTTTAAGGAATGCAGTCGTGTCACACGGCCCCCTACTTGCAGCTTGCTGATTGGACAATGAAGGAGCAGCAAAACACTAAGGGTCATCAGCTCTGGTCAATTTGCTCTCTCCTACAATTAGCATGTTCCACAGGCCAATATAGCAGAGTCTGATTGGCTCCAGTACTCCCCCCTCCCCTCCCAGTCTGAGGGCTGCTGTGCTGGTAGTGACAGAGACTAATATCAAGACACGTTCAGGTAGGTGTGCTAGTTGTTTCTAAGAAAATAGCGAATTATTTTAAAGGGAGTTCACAACTGTGTTAAATGATGTTTATTTTTATATCTGCCTGGAGTGCAGTTTCTAACCCTAATATGCCGACATTCCTCAAAATTTTGTTCTAGACACAGACACAGCGTAATTTATCAATGTGGAGCAGGGTGAAATGCAGCAAAGTGAATTGAACATGAATTACGTTCAAACATCCAATCATGTGCAGGAACAATTGAAACAACAGAGCTTAGGCTTCACAAGATTATAAATTTCAGTTGAACACCGGTGAATGTCATGTTGCTTCACACTTTAGCCGTCAAACAGGCCCAATGAAACAAGGTGAAATGAGGTGAAGTGAGGTGTAGCAAAGTGATACAGTGTCAGTCTTTGCATACCAAACACTCTACTCCCTGTATAGTGAGCCAGATTAATCCTCATGGGGTCACAAGCACACCACACTGTAGCAGTCCCTATATATGAACACACGGGATGTGCCAGTTTTAGCATGCACACTCTCTGCAAGCTCCATCACATGCACAGCATACATGGGCCAGGACCAACAGATGTACACCATATACTGTATCACATCAGCTGCAACACATACAGTATATGCTAAATACTATTTATCTCTCCACACAGGTAACGCAAAGGGGTTGATTTACTAGAGGCAAAAAGACTGTGGGGTTGATTTACTAAAACTGGAGAGTGCAAAATCTGGTGTAACTTTGCATGGTAGTCAATCAGCTTCTAACTTCAGCTTCTTCAATTAAAGTGTTTGTAACCTTAAACATTAATGTCACTGCCATCCCCTCTCTTGTATCTAGCCATATTGCACTGTTTTTTTTTTTTTAAAAACTAAGCCTCTAAATACTTTTTTTCAGAGATCTACAGGCTGGTCACGTGACTCCTGGCCGCTCTCGTACTCCGGTCCCCGGGCTACAGCGGGAGGGACTGAGATCTCCCTCTGACGTCAGTTGGGGAGATCATGTGACTGCCCTGCTAGCCCCTCCCGCTGTAGCCTTGGATCGGAGTAGGAGAGCGGCTGGGAGATCTCTGAAAAAGGTATTTAGAGGCTTTGTTTTAAAAAAAAAACACTTACACAGTGCATTATGGCTGCATACAAGAGAGGGGCTGCCAGTTACATTTTTACTTTTCTAGTAAGAGTGGCAGGAGGGGGGGGCGGAGACACAGGCACAAGGAGCTGACAGGAGAGGGAGAGAGCAGAGCTGAGCTGCAGAGGACAGAGGCACGTAAACTGACCACCGTAATCAGGGTTCAGCAGCTATGATTACCGTGGCCAGCACACAGAGGAGGGCATGGAAACTGGCAGGATCAGCCAGGTTTTTTACAGCTTAGAAAGGACCAGATTAAGCAGCACAAACACAGTTTAATCTGCTAAAAGGGAACAGGGTCTCCTTTTTTTCTTTAGAGTTACAACCACTTTAAGCTTTGACAAAAAAAAAACCTAAGTGCAGATTTTGCACTCTCCAGTTTCAGTAAATCAACCCCTGTGCACTTTGCAAGTGCAGTTGCGCTCTGCAAGGGAATTTGATACAGAGCTTAGTGAACGTGGTAAAACTTTACTGAATTCCTTCATCCAATTATGTGCAAGCAACAATGCTGTTTTTTGTTTTCTTTTCTTTGTATGTGATTAGGTATTCTTTGCAAAGTGAAGCTTCATCTACTCTTTACTCTGGAGCAAATTCCCATTCAGAGCGCACTTAACCCCACCCCCTTATTGAAGCACCTTCTGTCTACACCATTAGAAGAAAAACTGTATACATACTATTTTTCTAGGTATCTTAGGTGTTCAGGAATCACAAGTGCTTTTCACCCTCATTGTCTTAATAATGTGATGTTGCTCTACGCCAGTGTTTCTCAACACGTGGGTCGCGACCCCCTGTGGGGTCAATTGCCAATTTCCAGGGGGTCGCGACGCCACCGGCAAGAAGAAAAAAAAAATATTTTTTTTGGGCTCTGCTCCTTGGCTGTCACATGACAGCCAAGTAGTGAGCCTATTGGTCAGCCATTAAGACTATGGATGTGCGCTGAGCAGGCGCATATTTCATAGTCTGATTGGCTGCCCTGTGGCTCAGTGTGTTTGGCTGGCACGGATGCGGGGGCGGGTCACTGGCGGGGGACGTGACTCCCGCTCCCACGTGACCGCATGAGGCACCGCGAGCGACGGACAGCAGTGACACTGGAGGCCATCGAGCGGATAGGACGCCAGCTGCGGGTCTGGCAGAGTGTGACTTCTCCCCAAGTGAGTACAGTACACGACATATGGAGGCACCCTGCACCTGGTATTCTTTTCCTTTTGCTTGTATGTACTGGACCCTGGGAGGTGACACACAAGTCTGCGGATAGGCCCAGGGATTCCCAGGTTTTCAGCATCGGTCAGGGAAAAGGGTCACATCTGAGCCACCTCTTTTGGTGGTTGATTATGTGAGGTCGATTAAAATCTGATGGCACCATTCTGGACATTGACATTTTATGCACTCTGTCACTTATGCTCGGGTCTCATCACTGGAGCATTATAATACCATACATACAACATATACAATTAGTGATATTATTGTATATACAATATTACAGATTGTTTTTGTGATTAATAACTACCCTTTAATTATGTTACATTTGTAAGAATGAAAATACACACTGCATAGCCATATCAAATATTTATAGTTCAATCCATAGCAGTCGCAAAATTACACCAATGAGGAAGCAACGATAGTAATTTTACTGTTCGGGGTCCCCACAACTTGGGAAATTTTAGCACGGGGTCACGGCACTAGGAAGGTTGAGAACCGCTGCTCTATGCAGAAATCTTTTGTGAGTCCAGGGTAGGGGCACACCCTGAGTTCACATTAAGTGAGATAAATGATGCTGGGTGTCATGTAACCCTAAAGAAGAGTGGCGTAGCATCACAGGGGAGTCCGTGGAGCACAACATTAAAGATGGGATGAGTATAGCAGCTAAAAATGCTTTTTTATCTAAGGTTGGAGGCTTTTTTTACCCATGATTGAAATTAACTTTAAAATTACTCTGTTGCTTAAAGGGATATTAAAGGAAAAAATATTTAAAAAAAAAACCCAAACATGTTTTACTTACAGTTTTGTACAGTGGTTTTGCACAGAGCAGCCTGGATCCTCCTCTTCTCGGGTCCCCCACTGGAGGTCCTGCCCCCTCCCTCCTGTTGATTGCCCCCAGAGCAGCTGCTTGCAATGTGGGGCACCCAAGCAGGTGCACTCCCGAGCTGCTACATTCCGCCACGGAGCTGTAGCTCGACCCCGCTCCACCCAGTCTGATTGAGAGCCAATGGCTGCCACTGCTGTCTCAACCAATAAGGAGGAAGAGTCCCTGGACAGCCGATTCTCTTGTGCACATCGCTGGATCAATAGGGAGGTCAGGTAAGTATTAGGAGGGGGCGGGCCAGCTGCTGCACACAGAAGGATTTTTACCTTCATGCATAGAATACATGAAGGTAAAAAACCTTGTGCCTTTAGAACCACTTTAAGAAAATGCAGTAAACGTTCCTTGCAATAGATTTCTTTGAATACTTACCTCTCTGTTGGGTAGTTGAACTCAACTGTCTTCAAGTGCTTCAGTCCCCACCAGAATAATCACATCTGGGTGTGTCAGATACCTTGTCCTTCTCTGCTTGCTGCACTACTTTGACCTGAGGACTGACAGAAGAATCTACGGGGCAGGCATCCAACACTCCTGGATCGTCAAGTGTTGAAGAATTCTGAGGCTGGGCTATCATAGAGGTAAGTATTCTGAGGTTTCTATTGCAAGAACCTTTAATTGCTTTATTTGAAGCAACATGCTCTCTTTAAAAGTTCTTTTCTAGTTGATAACATATTAAAAATAATACATAGGTGTTGATTTACTAAAATTGGACAGTGCAAAATCTGGTGCAGCTGTCCATGGTAGCCAATCAGCTTCTAACATCAGCTTGTTTAACCACTTGACAACTGGGCACTTAAACCCCCTTCCTAACCAGACCAATTTTCAGCTTTCAGTGCTCTCACATTTTGAATGACAATTACTCAGTCATACTACACTCGTGACTTTCGACTTTTAACCAGACCAATCCTTCCCCCAAATTCACGGGTCAACAGTTCACCAATTTGTTCGACTACAATCTTCGACTAACCGATGGTACCTGTCGACGTGGTCTAAAACGTGACAGGTTAAAATCATTTAGTTGTGGATACATAATAAAAATTATACAATAGTTGATCTTTTCTTGAAAATTTCTCTCGTACAACGAAGTTTATTTCGTTAATTTCCAAGAACGTTATCTTTGGAGTCTTATGAATGGAGATACTATCGGGTCGGAGTCTTAAGAAGTTGTGAACTGCTAG
>BLSH010391565.1:1209176-1219907 GCA_018402905.1 Glandirana rugosa | reverse complement strand
CCCCCTTCCTGTTATTTTACTTGATTTTAATTTATTTTCCCTATCCCCATTTATTTGTAGGGCACTTGCCCTAGTTTGAAGATGATTTTAGAACAGTTATATGGCTTCTACCGTTAATTAATACTTTTCAGACACAGTTTGAAGATGATCCACATTCACCTCCATTTTTGCTTTTTTTATGTTTTTATTTTTTTAAAAATATTTACAGTTATTTCCCTGTCCCCATTTTTTTGTAGGGCACTTGCCCTACCCTTACCCCCATTTTACTTCCTTTTGCAGCCCTCTGGGGCTTTCCAGGACTTTGCTACAGCCATTTTTGTGCCTAAAAGTTCGGGTCCCCATTGATTTCAATGGGGTTCGTTGTCCGTGCGATCGTTCGGGTTCCGTCCGGACCCGGACCCGGACTTTGTCCCGAAGTTCGGACGGACCAGCAGAACCCGAACTTCCAGGTGTTCGCTCAACTCTATTCATAGGCAAGCACATACCTGTACAGAGGAGACAAAATGCTTACCACCCCTGTTGCCTGTGTTACCAAACCCTGCTCCAATCCTGAGAAATAGCCCCCATAGTCTGCCAAGGAAATATATGTGTATGTATAAGTATGAATGTGTGTTAGGGACCTTAGATTGTAAACTCCTTGAGGGCAGGGACTGATTTAAATGTATAATATATGTGTAAAGCTCTGTGTAAAATTGGTAGCTCTATATAAGTACCTGTAATAAATAAGTAGAACAGCTGCTGGGAAATATCAAAATTGACACTCCCGGAAGCCTTGCTTTAACTTCAGACTTCGGGAGATGATTTCTGAGGATCATAACACAGTTGAGTGCTGTGCAGGGAGCAGTGGAGGTAAGTTCTCTATTTATTTATTTTTTTACAGGTATGTGCTTTGTTTTGAAATTTTATTTGTGACAGGTAATCTGGAGCTGGAGCTCCACTTTAAGCCCCGGTTCACATAGGTACGATGCGGGAACCCTGCGAATCCTCTGCGGGTTCCTGCATTGCACCCAACTCGAACGGCAGTTCACACTGCCCTATGCAAACTGAAGGGAGGTGTCAATACACTGTTAACGACACCCCCTTTTCAGCTAGCATATCGCAGTGCGAATTGCAAACTCGCACAGGAATCTCATCACATGGGTATGAACACCTATGCGATCCAATTCTGGTGCGGACCAATAAAAGGGTCCTGTGCGAGTTTGGTCCGATTGCAATGCAATATCGAAATCGCATTGCATGGACATTGCATATGATTTGCATTGCAGTGTAGTGTGAATCATATGCGATCTCGCAGAGGGCACTGATGTGAACCGGAACTTAGGGCCGGTTCACACTGCACCGATCCTGGAGATCGCATATGATTCACACCACACTGCAGTGGAATCACATGCGATTTCTGTGCGATGCAAATTCATTCAAATATGGCTGAATTTGCATCTCAATCGGAGCAAACTCGCATAGGACCCTTTTTTCTGCAGTGGCAGAATCGGATCACATGGTCGTTCACACCATGCAATCCGATTCCTGTGCGAGTTTGCAGTTCGCAGTGCGATATGCAAACTGATTTGGGGGTGTCATTAGCTATCTCTTGACACTCCCCACAGTTTGCATATGGCAGTGTGAACTGCTGCCCGGAAACATGCGATGCGGGAACCCGGAGTGGATTCGCAGGGTTCCCATCGCTGCAAGTGCTGTACACTTTCCCTAGAATTTAACCATAGCACATTTCTTGTACAATGTCATTTAAAGGGGAATTCCTGCTTGTGAATTCCAATCATTAAAAAATTGATAGAACAACCTAAAACTACAATTTTATGATAGATATTGTTAAAAATATTAAGCCATAATAAGATGTAAGAATATTAGTGGATCTATTTATTATTATCTTCATTAAACATTAAAGCTACTATTTTTTGCCTTATGTCTATAATGTCTTGCTTTTTGCCACCGATATATGAACTAGATTTTCCCAGTTTCATTGTGGAAGCCTCATGTATGTCGTAAGAATTGCCAGCATGTGTTATTTGTCTCCCACAGCCACCAATCAGATTCAAGCCTGTCCTGGAAAATGACATCTGGAATGCGAAAACTGAATCTGATTGGTAGGTGTTGGAAAATAATGACAGTTCTTTGTACTTACATATTAATACATGAGGGATTTAAAACTGATAACTGATTGATATTTTGTTAGCTGCGTCACAATGGTGGTACTTGCAGGATATTCCTGTTTTGGTACTCTCAAAGATGTAGATACATCTGTTTTTTGTAGATATATTTCTACCCCAGCAGTCTTGTCTTGTGCCATGAGAACCGTTGTTACAGCACAATGCCCCTAAGCAATAGGGTCCCATACTGCAATGTTCTGTTCCTGCAAGCTATTCTCCCCTCTATTGTTCCCTTTCCCACGGTGTCCCTGGTCAGTGGGATAAAAAAGCTTCTCCAAGCTTTTAGAAGCTGCGGATCTGGATGCTTAAAAGTCTCTATTGATGAAATAGGGGAGTTCATTTGCTGTCGGATGGCTGGTTATTGGAGGGAGGGAGCCTGACACTACCCCTTCCTCCATAGTTTCACCCTTGCCCTGCTGTTTATTTTATTTTTTTATTACATGTATTTATAAAGGGATGATAATTTATGCAGTACTTTAAATATTAAACAGTCACATCAGTCCCTGTCCTCGAGGAGCTCACAATTTAAGGTCCCTATCTTGCATGCATACATACACATACTAGGGCCAATTTAGACAGGAACCAATTAACCTCCTTGAGTGTCGTGGGAAGGTGGGAGGAAACCAAAGTACTCAGAGGAAACCCACGCAAACACAGGGAGAACATTCAAAGTCCATGCAGGCAGCTTTATTGCCATATTATTCTATCAACACAATCATTGAGTATTCCTGAAAAGAAAGATGGGAACATAAAAAAACAGGAATTGGGATGGGGACCTTATTTAAAGTGGTTTTTTTTGTTGTTTTTTTTTTTTAGCAATACCCTTAAATTAGCAGTATTGGTTTTGGACTTTCAGCAGATTACAGTGGTAGCATTGCTTTATAAAGCAAAGAAGAACCAATCAAAATTATTTTTTCACTGCAGCAAATTGTAAGCATCTTGATTACTATAGGTTACAGTAGCCATAGCATCATCACTTTTTCTGTACTAGTTAAAATGGAACTCTCTCAATCAGCAGTACCCATTTTTAATCCGTATGCTGCTAGCCTTAGTAAATACATAGAAAGGTGTATTATATTTACATGTTTTACATTTTTTTAATTTCTTCTGCATCGTTTTGGCCTAGGCCAAATCAATGCCATACATCCCAGGAGACTACTAGAGCATTTGTTTTCTTTCATCTGGAGGAGGGCTTTTCTCAGCTAAGCAACCCTCCTGCCTGCATGCCTGAGGTAAGGGAAGATAGATTCCAGGAAGTAAATGCTACATGAATCGTCTGCCCTTTCTCAACATGGTCAATGTTAAAGGGTAACTCCCCTTTCGTGGAAAAAAAAATAGCAAATAAAGAAAAAAATAGTATAGCGGTTACAATTGCGATACAAGTCATATTGTAATTGAATGTTATTAAAAATTCCTTTCCCTTTTAAATCTGCAGCTCTGTAATTTTCTATACATTCAATGCAATATGGTTACCTGGAGTTGTTCTGTACACAGAATGTGTTCTGACCACTCTCCATAAACATCATTTCCTGCTTATGTGATTGGCTCACCAGTTTTCCCATAAGTCTGCCAAAGATACAAGTCAGATTTCAGGCATCCCCTGCAACAAAAATGTCATTTTTGGTGAGACATCCAATAGGAACACGTCTAAAGGGATGCAGACCCAGCAGCTTTCCTCATTAGTGCTCTGCAGATGCTACAGCTGACTGATAATTATGAAACCGCTCCCATTAGATTTACTTTCTCACATGGACTCAGACAAACACACAGGGATTTCTTCAGAATAAGCTGCAACAAAGTTTGTTATAATCCTTGCAATGTACAGAGATCACCCAGAGGGGGATGTTTTTTTCTCAGCAAAAGTGGAGTTACGCTTTAAACATGCTAGAAGGGTGTCATTTTTCAACAAAATAGAGCATGGAGACATGGACGGGTAGGTGAGTTTGCTTTGAATAATGAAAATGAATGAAATAGCATTTTCAGTTTGTGGTGCTCAGATACAGTTTAGTTCCACTTTAGGTTAACCTGCAAGAGTATCATCAACCCATGGAATAGTACACTGAATGCACACATTAAAAGTATATTAAATCTGAAGTACAATACAATGTACTGTGCATGCATAATATCGTTTTATATTAAAATGTAAAAAGGTGCATTTATCTATAACACCCGATTAGATGTAACTTTACTATGGTCAGATCAGTGATAGATGGTTTCTGACTGATTGTCACAGATTACTTTAGTTTGCATGAAGATGCTGCATTTTTTCACTGACATTTAATTATGTAAACCCAATGTCTGAATTTTCTTATATAAGCTTTAACATGTAAATGTATCTAATTTGATCCTTTTAAATTGTCATCTTTCAATAAAATAATATCTGTTGATCCTGCCATAAAAGGTCCTTGTTCAGACACTTCCTGTTTCAGGGGGACAACGCGCTATTCCTGATTTCCACTTGTGTTCCTGTTTTTGTCACCCGGGCTTCAGAAGAGACTTCTTTAATGTGCATTATGCAGGCATGGTCCACTGTTGGCACTATCCGAAAACCCACCTTAAGAACTGCAATGCATGCATAGCTGAAATGCATCCATGTAGACAACAGGTGGCTGCAAATAGACTACAGGAGATCAGAAGCACAGTAAATGTAAATTATGATGAAAACATGGTTTTAAATTAAAGAAAAAAAAATGGCAGTTGTTTATGATGCACGGTGGTAAATGTCATCCAGTTAGGGGTTACACCTGCTTTAAATGAGGTTTACTGATGTTTAAATAATTAAATATAAGTAATATCAATAGTATGCATTGCCTGGGTTGTTTAATAGAGCAGAAAAACTGCAGCAATAATGTTTGAATTGCAGTAACTAATTACTTTTACCCTTTCATTGGCTCAGACCAATCATGAACCATGAAATGTTATGAAAAGTTGCTATAAGTTACTTCACTTACAACATTGTTCCTGAGCAAACCCCAAAGAGCATATTTTATATTTCTTTACTGCGGAACTATCTAGATAGTGATCTTTAAAGATCTCAGATTTAAGAAACAACAAAAAAAACAGAGACGCATACACATTTGTCCCCATTCTGGTTGAGTACTTTTACTGCAGTTCTGAACTCTGACTTCTGTTGGTATCCACAAGCAATATATTAAATTACATTTGCTTACAGATTAATGTATTGATTTGAGTAAAGGATTCTGTGCCCAATGGTTTTTGCGCTTTCTACGCTGACTCTGAATGCTTACATTTTTGATCATCTGCCTTTTGTGGAACACTATTGCCCTCTATGTGCCAACAATTGTATTGCTAATTAAAATCCAAAATGCCAACTGATTTATCTAAGAGGCAAGCAATAATATTCATTCTGCAAAAGATATGAAGAACATGGACTTAATAGAATGGTAGTTCTTTGGCATTATTTTATCATTTCTCTAAATGCACCAAGTTTCTATCTGTAGACACAATGAAATACATGACTAAAGCCCCATACACACTATACAATTTTCTGTAGACTTTTGTCTTCAGATTTACCAAAACCATGTAGTGCAAGGGCCTGCCTAATTGCATGCAAATTGAAAATCTTAAGGTTTGACCTCATATTATATGGTTTTGGTAAATCTGGAGAAAAAAGTCTACAGAAAATTGTATAGTGTGTATGAGGCTTTATTCTTTCAATAAATATGTTAGTGAAATGCTTAGAGGCAGCTTACTTAAAGTTTGATAATGCTACACTGATTGCAATGGCATTATCTGTTTTCTCATTAGCGTATTTACTTTCTTTGCAGCCGTGTATATTTTAGGTCTATCCTTTGACTGGGGTAACATATCAATACATCTGTATTAAGATCAATCCAGCTAGCCACACACTTAACAATCTGAAAGTCCAATCTTCTTTATATTTACCTAGGAATATGCAGTGCAAGGTACTGCGTGGTTTAAATATAAATAGAATTGATTTTTTAGATAAGTTTTGCATTGCATAGTTGATTTTTCTTTTAGATAAGCTTTGCATTGCATAGTTGTTATTAAGATTGTATACCCAGGTTGTAACATATGTGGTCAGCTTTGGACGTCTGTGAATTTTAAGAGCAAAAATATAACAAATAATGAAACCTTAGATTGTAAGCTCCTTGAGGGTAGGGACTGATGTGAATGTACAATGTATATGTAAAGCGCTGCGTAACTTGACGGCGCTATATAAGTACCTGAAATAAATAATAAATAAATAAACCTAAATTAGGTGGGGTAGTTATAGAGGGAAGGAAAAACAACATAAGCTGCAGGTCATTTTCTAATTTCAGTTTTACATTTACAATACTGCCAAATTTGACATCATAACATTCAAGTAGTTAACTCAGCTAAAAAGAAATCATCATTAAGCAATGTGAAAGTGAGCAAATGACACGTGGTAATGAAAACGCGGCACACATTATGCTTTAGTGAATTGACCTTTGACTGCTATTTGTCCCCAAAGACTGTAATCAGTCATGGGAAAGCAGAAGCAATTCTCAGGGAGACACCTATGTAGCAGATCCCTAAAGGCCCAAACTAGTTGTGAGTAACGGGTGTTAGGTCCAAAACATATCTGGTATTATCACCTGTGCACTAAAGTTATAACAAACAAAAGAGTTATTTTGGACATCAGATTTTCTGCCACCCTCTGTCTCCTAAAGGTCCAGACTACAGACTACAACAGTGATTTTAAGTCACAGTTAAGAGCAAAAATAGATGTCTGCAATACAATCCAATTAAATAGTGCAGTAACAAGTATCGGATGATAGTGGGTTGTTAGTAGCAGGCAAAACATTGTGGTCAATAAAACAGCAACATTTGCCTTTTAGCAAAGTTCAGAATGCTGTAAAACGTGTAGAATAAAATTGAGAGAAAATAAGAATTCTCATTTTACCAATTTTTTGGTAAAAATCAGCCCAAGGGGAATGTAAAATTAAGATTCTATTTGTTGGGTTTTAAAGTAACAATTGCATATGAATAGCTTCAGCGGGTTATGGAAGCACCTTTTAACTATCATGGATCTGTTTCTGTGCCAAAATGACACCTTATTTGCCTTATTATAAAACCTTTTTTACAAAAAAGAAAACACTGACAACAAAAAAATTTCAAAAAATAAATCAACAGTTGTATACACAAAAATGAAACAAAGAGAAAGACAACTAAATCAAGTAAAGTTAAAGGGATTGTAAAGTCTCAAGGTCTTTTCACCTAAATGCATTCTATGCATTAAGGTGAAAAACCTCCTGTGATGCACCAGCCCCACGGAGCCCCCCTAATACTTACCTGAGCCTGAACTTTCCTGCACCGGGGACGAGCATACCTGCTCCAGACGGTGTCTCGGGTCCTGATTGGATAAATTGATAGCAGTGCAGCCATTGGCTCCCGCTGCTGTCAATCAAATCAATTGACGCAGGAGCAAGGGGTGGGGTGGGGCTGAGTCCTGCTGTCTGTGTCAATGGACGCAACAGCAGGACAAGGGAGTGCGCCCTCGCCCGGGTGCCCCGAGGGAGAGTGCTTCTCCGACAGGGCACTTGATGCAGGGAGGAGCCAGGAGCGCCGCTGGAGGACCCCAGAAGAAGAGGATCGGGGCCACTCTGTGCAAAACCCTTGCACAGAGGAGGTAAGTATGACCTGTTTGTTTTTTTTTTTGTTTTTTTAAAGCGAACCTTTACAATCACTTTAACTACCATAAATACACAATCCAAATAAAAAACACATCCTCTAAAGAAAATAAATAAATAAATAAATTGATTTTTCAGAAGAATTCACTCATGTGAAAATTTAAAAAAATTTCCCTTCAGTAAAATCTTGCCAGTGATAAAATTGCTAATTTTTTGTTAAAATATATTTTGCCCATATTATCCTGTTCATCCCAAGTAGGGAACACCTCACCAGTGTTATGGCTTTATATCTCGATCTACAGTCTTTTAATTTATTGAACTGTTACAGGAAAAACAAGTACCCAGCTCCAGTCTTCTGACAGGGAAGGTGAATGGAAATCCATGGATCTCATGATATATAACATGGCCAGTCAAGTAAAGAAGGATTGAGCATTCACAATTAGTACAGGGTAAAGGCAGCCATTCAATAAGTGGAATGAAATGGCTCAAGGTGATTAGAGAAGGTATTGGGATGGCAGGAAAAGTGTGAGAAAAGATGATGATTACACATGAGCAAAAGCCTGCCAGATGAAAATTTTTGAGTAGGTGATATGCATGATAAGACAAGTGGTCCATGGAAATAAAATTAAATGGGTAGCAGGGTGAACAAGTAGATGTACAGAGAATAAAGAACAAGAAAAAGGTGTCTGTGCTGTGACAACAATGTAGTTGTCCTATTAACGCTTGCAGCAGGCTCAATTTTTCAACCAATTCTTCACTTCAAAGGAAAACTCTTTAAAGGAGTATTTTCAAGAAAATTGCATTCCAACTGTACATTTTACAGTACCCCCATGTCTTTGTAATAATGATAAACGAACTGTTTAAAAACGTTAGTAGTGTTAATTTTATGTTACATATTTACTCAGGTTGAAAAAGTCCATTGAGTTCAACCAATAGAAATAAATGAATAAATCTTAAACCTCCAAATACAGAACCCTATCCACACAGTTGATGCAGAGCAATGAAGTAAAAAAAAAAAAAACGTATAAAGCATTTTTTTTATCAACCTAGCTGTCTTTTGAAATGACCCTAAAAGTAAATATCTTCACACCAAGTTCACGATATGGACAATGTATGTATTTATACATGTTTATAATATCCCCCTTAAAGCGGTAGTAAAAAAAAAATCCTGCAAGACAATAGCATAATATGTTAGTATGCATTGCATACTAACATATTATGAAATACTTACCTTAGAACGAGGCCCCCGATGCCCGAGTCGGTCAGTGCTAAGGACGCTGACATATTGGTCCTCTTCTTTCTTCCGCTGTGAGTGGCCGGAGCCGCGTGACGTCACTCCCGCGCATGCGCGCGGGAGCTCTTCTTTCCGGTAGCCAGCTCTGAGTTGCCGGACGCCTCGCCCGGATCATCAGAGAGCATGCGCCGCTAATGTCAGCGGCTGCATGCAGGGCGAATATCTCCTAAACCATGTAGGTTTAGGAGATATTTTTTTTACCTACAGGTAACCCTTATTATAGGCTTACCTGTAAAAACAGTAGTGGGGGGTTTACTACCACTTTAAATACGTCTTCTCAAGGCAGAATAGATTCAGTTCAGTTTTATTTCCTCATAGCTGAGCTCCTCCATGCCTCTTATTCATTTAGTTGCCTTCTCTGCTGCCTCTTCAATTCCCCAACAACACTTTTTGGGAACCGGTGCCAAAAACTGAACTGCATATTCCAGATGAGGTCTTAATAATGCTTTGTACAGGGGCAAAATTATGCCTGTCTTCTAGAGTCTATACTTTTTTTTTTTTTTTTGTATTATGTTGCTTTTAGAATGGCAGCTTGGCATTGCGTGGTATTATTAAGTGTATGATCTACCAGAATACCCAGATCCTTCCTGATTATTGACTCCCTCAGTTGTACTCCCCCTAGAATGGGTGATACACATTTTTAGCCCCTGGATTATATTTATCAACATTAAACCCAATTTGCCACACATTTTCCCAACCAAAGCTTGCATTAAGATTGGTTTGCAAGTTGGAGACATCCTGTGAGGACTTTTGTTTCCACTACATAGCTTGGTGGCATCTGCAAACACAGAAATTAACTATTCAGAGTATGAATCATAAATTACTACTTCCTGGTCTTTAGGCCAGTTTCTATGCATTTATAGACTGAATTAGCTGTCTGTAACTGTGGCAAACACTTTTGCAAAGTCCAAGTATATTATATCCACAGCCACTTCTTTGTCTAACATTTTGCTTATTTCCTCAAAAAAAGAAATCAGTTTTGCTTCACAACTTCAGCCTTTTGTGAAACCATGCTGACTATCACTTATCATATTGTTTTCTAGCAAAACTCCTTCTATGTGGTCCTTCATTGAACTCTTAAGTCTCTTCCCAACTATAAAAGTTAAACATAGAGGCGTGTAGCTTCTTGGTAAAGACTTTTAAATAGAGACACTACATTGGCCTTGTGCCCATCCATTCAATAATACTAAGCTATTTATTAAAGAGTAGAGTTGAGCGAACACCTGGAAGTTCGGGTTCTGCTGGTCCGTCCGAACTTCGGGACAAAGTCCGGGTCCGGGTCCGGACGGAACCCGAACGATCGCACATCATAATAACTTACCTACCCGTGTTCCGGTTACATCACAGAGATAAATTTTCAGAAATGGTTCTTCGATGTGCGGAGATACAAATTGAAAATATCAACCCTTCTCTGAATTCTCAAGTTACTTCCTGGTGTATCTTCCTCAAAACGATCTTTTGTTATACTATTCACTATCAGTCGTACCAAAGTGTTTTCCGACTTCAACACTTCGTTTTGACTAAAGAAAAAAACTCCTTTATTCGTTTTACAATCTGTTTCTTCACCGACACCTATATTATATGAACCTGAAACGTTTTCACAAACGGTGTCAATGTCTGTCGATTAAGTCAGATA
>BLSH010391565.1:1160521-1195869 GCA_018402905.1 Glandirana rugosa | reverse complement strand
GGGGGGGGGGGGGGGGTTGGTGACCACAGCCCCCCTTGCATCTCTGTGGAGGGGGTGATCTGTCACTGGGAATTACCAACCCCCATGTCTGTATTATTATGGGGGAGAGGGGAAGATGGCACCCACAGAATGCAATGCATATGTATTGAAAATGGATGTCCATGGTAGCCAGTAACCTTCAATAATTGGTTTTAAAAAAATGGTTTTCCAGCATGCACATCCGACAGAAGCCCAACAGACCGACATACACATGGGCAGAATGTCAGCCAATATTTTCTGTACCAGCAAATGACTCCCGGCATTCTGCCAATGTGTATGGGGCTTTAGGCATGTCATCCACAACAGCCTCTCTGAAATCACTTACCAATAGGATCTCTCTGACTGTCACAAAGATGTAACATGAGCCAATCATGTATAAGCTCCCAGGAAGGAAGCGGTGATTCAGGCACAATGACAGCCGCTCCAAGCCAGCACCGGCTAGGATGTCACATCCTAGCCAGCATTGGCCCTTCTGGTGGCTGAGTGAGCGCCTACATCCCAATGCAGAAACTGGAGCCAAGCAGCTGTCAGTTTGCCTGAAGCATTTCCTTCACAGGAGCTTATACACAATCAGCTCATGTCACATCTTTGTGACAGTCGGAGGGATCTCACCACTCTGTGATTTTACAGAGGCTCTTGTGGATGACATACTTTAGTCAAGCATTGGTGTGTGAGTGCAATTGTCATTGTTTTTAATCCAATTATTAAAGGTTACTGCAGCAGAGCCTGTGCGTTCTCTCTTTGTGTCTTTGTCAAGGAAGTTGTCAGCAGGGTCAGATTTCCCAATAGGCACTCAGTCTCATCAGCTGTGCTCCAGAAAAAAGAGGAGAAATCTTTCAACTCAGACGGGTGCCCCTCTAGGAAGGGCACCTGTAGGCACATGCCTACAGTGCCTTTTGGGAAATCTGGCCCTGTGAATAATTTAATAGAATATTGGCTGCCGATCGCAACAGGTGAAAACAATTAATGAGTTACTAATGCTATCTAGCAAAAACCACCATTGCGCTAAAAATTAGTATTTTTAATCAATTGACTATGAAGTTCACTTTTCTGCTGCAGCATAAATCCAGAGAGCACTTTACAGTGTCATTGGGAGTATACTTCCTGAAGCCTGTGCTGTGTAATTGCATAATATTTGTGCTACTTGTGACTACGAAACTCTGCGGTCTTGGGTAGGAATGCCAGGTCATAAATAAGTGTGTGCATGTGTGTGTGTTTTTTGTATAAGCCATGCAATATGTTAAGGCTATTTTAAAGGTATGGCTTCAGACATGTATAGAAGACAGATGTCCTTATAAACCTGATTTTGCTGTCTGATTTTATTTTGCTTATTAGTAATACATCATACATACAAAAGTCTACTTCAGACTTTGTAAGAAACATTTTCCACCACTCCAAATCAAATTGCTTGGAGAAACTGAACATATTCTTTCTTCCAGCACTGAAAGAAGTATGTTTGTAAACTTATGATGGATAACTGTGGCCCTCACATGAAGTCATTAGGGGACGCGTTAGAAATCAATAGTCTTGTGTTTGATTATCAGCTGAGCAGAACACTTGTTGGACCTGTAATTACCGGTTGCTAAAAGTGCCCAGGGATTGGAAGGAGAAGGAGAAATAAACAGCAGGGGATGATCAATGGGACATGAAAACCTTGCTATTGATCACCTTTAACCTCTGCTTAAACTAATGACATAGCTACCATTTAGCAGTCCCCTGCCCCCTCCTTTCCACTGGCTAGGGCAGCATCAATTGCACTGTAGCCACCATAAATCATTATGGGTCAAGACACGTGGACTGGCTGATGAAAGTGACAAGGCTGGAGCAGGGTGGGAGCATCATATGTTGACAGCAAGTTGCATCTCTCTCATTCTTTGAGTCACACCAGTTTTACCTTTGCCTTCATTCTTGGGTTTACAATAAGATTATTTTATTCTGTATGTGTAGAGTATAGTAACTAACCCCTTTCCTAATTTATGATGGTACATGTTATAATAAATAATTGAATGCCTTATTACAAAAGCTTTGTCTTAATTTAAAAATGTATTCTATGCATTCCTAAGTGGTTGCTCAACAAGCTTTAATGACCAGTTGGATGGGTCTTTTCTGCCCTCCGCCATTCCGCTGCAAACCACGAAGCCTTCACACTTTAAAATGCAAGAATACAAAAATACTTTTTGTGCTGTGTCTTAAACTGGACTATTTTCTTTTCTCAATGTGTACCTCTCTGCTGCCTAACACAGACATGAGATCTAAATCTGACCATTCTGTTACCAGCTTTTGCATTTTGGCCTTGTGTGAATATGACTTTCCCAATTTTATTACTGTGTAAGAAGGCATAATACTCAATAAAACTACTACTGTTGAATCAAACAGTTTTTACAAAGTTTGACCCCTTTGACACCAGCTTTTGGATCAGGTCTGCCTGTCGGTTTTTCAGGTGGACTTGATAGGAAGCGCAATGCAGGTCTATGGGGAGGTGGATGTAAACAGAACTGTGTTGGTTTACATCTGCCTACCTCCAAGTTTATCCAGGTCTGGAAAAAATGGACCTAAACCTGATGGGTTAGAAGTAGCCTGCTCCCCATTCACACCTTAGAGCTTGTAACACTAACAAGTCACATGACACCAGGGAGGGAAAATGGCTTTGAAATATAAAAATGCAGCGCTTAATACGTATAAAAGCTCAAATATACAATGCACTAAGGAAACAATATATTAAAAGTCCACAGGTGCATGTGCAAGAAATGTTCTCAGATCTGTGCTGAAGATCAATACAGCAAACACACAGTCCACAGGCTATATTTGAGTGAATAAATCTAGGACAATGCAGGAGTAGGGTCCATAACCAGGAAGGAGGGGGTTCACACAAGTCTCTTACCCCAACTGTAGGGCCACTTCATGAGAAGATGTTCATAGGAGCTTTGCTAGTAACAATCCACCAACCAGGATATGCGTAACAGGTAGAGACACCTCCTCCAATCACTTTATATGACAACCTCTCTGGACTTGTCGCCCGCAGTATGGCACATGTAATAGGATTTAAACATACCTCATTGCGCAGCAAGTATAAATTAGTTTAGTTTATTAAAAATTAAGTCAGGGTACTCACAAACATAGCAGCATGAAAAGTAATGTATCAGTGTCTGTGGATCTGTGCGATGTGTCTCCGGCCACTATACAGCAAAGGATCGCTCGGCAGCGTCACATGACCCGAAAATGTCTAATTGGGCCTAATTTGGACATTTTCACTTAGGGGTGTACTCACTTTTGTTGCCAGCGGTTTAGACATTAATGGCTGTGTGTTGAGTTGTTTTGAGGGGACAGCAAATTTACACTGTTATACAAGCTGTACACTCACTACTTTACATTGTAGCAAAGTGTCATTTCTTCAGTGTTGTCACATGAAAAAAAATAATAAAATATTTACAAAAATGTGAGGGGTGTACTCACTTTTGTGAGATACTGTATATTGATGTGTTTCACACTAAAAAGCACTTATTCATAACCATGGTTATGACGAGCCGGGCAGACACCTTGATATAAAGACTCTTGGAAGGGGTATTATGTGGACCAACCTGGAGTGGTGCTTTATTTTTGTCGAGCGGCTGCATCTGACTGGATGCAGCTCCTGTTTGGCTAACAATTTTCTGGTTGATTTTATTCAGTCAAAGAATGTCAGACGGGAAGGTGGTGACAGGACAACCACAGTGTAAATTTTGTCAGGTTCTTCAAGAGCTGGCTAAAATTCATAGTGCATGGTCAGCTTTACTGTGCAACATAGCAACAGTTTGATTCAAAAGTAGTCCTAACAGTGAGCACTATGCTTGCATTTTGATATTACATTATATTTGCTTGCAGGATGTTATTAGGATAATCTCTAATATTCTTTTCATTCCAGACTAAGATTTGAAGGATATTTTCCTTACAATATTAGTTTTTAATTTAAAACACAGAAAAATGGGATGTTATCCTGATATCCAGATGTGGCTTTTCCAATGTAAGTAATGACTAATTTATATTCCAAAATATAATTTACATTCTATGTTAATGACACAGCTACTCTCCAATGGTAAGTTACAACATTTTTATACAAATATAGAATATATTACAATTTTTAATGATAAATATTATATTATAAAACTCTGTTTTTCAGAAAATCATCATATATGCCTATGTAGTTCACCATAGTAGAAGAGCATATGCAAGTTTAATCTACTATCAATACATGCGTTACTATAAGAAAGCAGTTTCCTATCACATTACAACATTTGTAGAAAGCTTGCGGTCGTGTTCTCATATCTTTACCTATCTGTCTGTACACACTGTATTTGTAATGACTGCAGCTCAGGATATGAGACACTGCAGGGCCCAGCTGCTACTGTCTACCACTGATTCAGCTGGACAGGTAAGCAGAACCCTGCCACAGGGTGTGTATCTATCACTAAGTCTTTGATTATAGCACGGATACTTTGTCACCTTTGCAGAGTGACCCAGCTAGTGGCTGCAAGATGTGTCAGAACCTAGCATGATCCTTACTTACAAGGAATGGCAGAAAAGACGTTTTAAAACAATGTGTATAGCTTTCCAGTTTGGTCATAGGAATTTGCAAAAAAAAAAAAAACAGATTTTAAAGAAATCTTATTTTTATAAACATTAATATAATATTATGATGATGGTAATACATTTTATTATTGTTGTTGTTGTTATCTGTGATGTCAGAGGTGCGCCCAAATGAGGAAATGACATACCCTAATGGAGTCTCTGCCACTCTGGACTACAATGTTGCAGAATCTTGCTTGCTAACGATTGATAAGCAAGGAAGTGACATCCTACTTATCTGACCAGTGAGCGAGCAATCTCATAAGCTGATGAGTAGGCTGGATCACACATCAACCTAACTGGTTCCATAGCCATAACCAACCTCTCTTTGAATAAGCAATGAGTTTAGAGTAGAGGATAAGTCGGCAGCATTTTATTTGCCAACAACAGTACTACTGCTCTGTCAGGTCTTCAGTCTATTTTCATGTAATGCACTAGACCTGTTGAGGAGTGCCCATTTTTTTGCTATAGCAAGGGAGCCCTACACCGACAACTCAATTCCCTATCATGTAAAATGCATGAAAACTCTAACAGCTAACACATTCATTTTAAAAATTGGATCTAATACACTATCAGATAAAACTTTAGTTTTGGGTGGGTTAACATTTTAAGCGCCATAAACATAGAAATAATTCATGAATTACTGCTTGTGAAGTCTGGGGGGAGTGTAATGCAGAGGAATACTTACCTTCTTCACTGCTTCTTCAAGTACCTTCCCCTGAACTGGGATGGATGATCTGTCCCTACAAAGCTGTCCTTCTCCCGGTCGTGTGGTCATTTCCCTTGCCAACAGCATCATGGAAGTGATGATCTTAGGGCTTCATCCAGATTCCAGTCCGGTAGTGAAGAAGAGTAAAGGCTGCCATGGAAATGAGGAAAAGTAAGTATTCCTCTGCATTAGACCCCCTGAACAGACTAAGTGTGCAATAATGCATGAAATTGCAGGTGGCATCATAATGACCAGAGTTCTGGTTTAGGAAACCTGAAGAACCATCAACATTCCAAGAATTACTATAAAGCTGTTACATTAAGCAAATTGACATGAAACAGGCTTGATATATTTATTGCTACAATTATGCTATGAAAAATAAAGTGTGTCCTGCTTCATTGCAATGTTTAGGCCTCATACACACAGATGTTTTTTACCGCCGCGTCTTTGAGTGTTTTTTGCAGCCCCATAAAAATGCTGACGTTTTAGAGCTATGGATGGCGTTGGCGTTAGTGAGCTGAAAGCAGAACCCACGGCCAACACGTTCTGAGGCTGTAGAGTTATGGTGTTTTTGATGCTGAGCCAGTAAAGCGCCCATTAACGCGCATCAACGCCGTAGCGACACATTTTCAGGTTAAAAAATAGCAGAGGAATGTTTTTTTTTAAAACAAAACGCCTATAGACGCTGGCGATCACTGACGCTCACTAATGCACATTAACGCCGATGCAAAATGCCGATAAAATCGCGTTTTTGAAGCAAATTTTTGCCTGACGTCGGTCCCGACGTTTTGCTATTACGCCCTTGTGTATGAGGCCTAAGAGTACTGTTGGTTGTACATGTTTCCTTTATGCATGGTGCCCTCTGCTTGTTGGCAGAGCACAAGCTTTACAGGCCCTAATGTTTTTCTGGTGAGCTGAGACGCTTCATGATTAGTTCAGTTTAGTATTTGACTGTATCTCTACACTGAGCAGCATGCATTGAAGGAGAATGGAGCTGAGCTGTTGCTCCCTACATGATTTTTGAAAATTCTGTGACCCTCTCTGGTTCCTATTTATTAGTACATGGGGCCATCACTACGAACAAGTCATTAGTATTTTGTTTTATATACTTTTTTCATTATTTGATCATTGCCAACCATTTGCACAGGACATACAGACAGGCACACTACATATAAGGATTTAAAGGAAATGTACTGTGTTTCTTTATTATTATGATCAGGGCTGAAAAATAAATAAATGTAAATATGAAGTATTGTTCATTAAGGGCTGGATCACACTTGTGTGAAAAAAAAATGCAGTTAAAAACTGATATGCAATTGGCCTATGTTTTTATGCGTGCTTACCTGCTTTTTTATTTGTGTTTTTTCAAACTCCTATCAAGTTGCTTTTTCTGTAATTTTTCTGACTATTTCCTGTTTCATCATTTCCTTTTCACAAATAAATACAACATCACTATTAGTGGACGCAAGCACAACATAACTTACACAATTCTTGCTAAATCTAAAAGATAAAACTGTTTTGAGGTAATAAATAAAGCTCTGCGTGTGTGAATGAGGTTGCGGGGCTTATTCACATGGGTGCAGTGGCCTGTACAGTGCGAACCAGATTATTATTTTTTTTTTTAAGTGGCTGGAGCTGTGTGCAGGCAGCTATGCCAGCTTATGCTATGGGGAAACAGCAACTGCATGAACACAGCCACAGGTGTGTTCTTGTAATTGTTAGCACAGTTCACTTGCAGAATGGTGTGGAAAACTGCAATAGTGTCGCAGTTTTCTGCACCGCAGGTGACAGCAATGGGGAAGTATGAACGGGGCACATAGAAAACAATTGTTTTCTGTGTGCCCTTGCAGAGACTATGTTTTTCATGGAGAAAAACTTAGCTTTCTGCTATAATGTGAATGGGCCCTCATATTGTATAGTAATCTATCCATCCAGCAGGTAGAGCTCCAGCCTCCAATTCACAGCTATTCAGATATTTCAGCTGTGCTAAGAGAAGCCCACTGTTAACCAAATTCACTAGGTTAGTTACTTCATGCACTGTACGTGTTTTCTTTGTATTCTGTATTTAACTTTGTAAAGTCAATTTTCAGGTACATTAGTGAATGAGGTGAAGCTGTGTTCATGTCAAACATAATAACAAGCAAGCAGAAATCTTGTTTTTTTGCACATAATTGGATATTCAAAATGAACACAGCTTTACTGCATTTATAACATTGAGTGAGCATACACTTTGTAAAATAAGCATTCACATTATATACAGCCTCTGTTCTTTTAAAAAAAAAAAATATACCACAGAGTCATCACAGAATTGACTCATCCCTTATCACAGCCCTCAAAATTTTCACTCGCCTGCTCGCAGTTGGCGAGTGAACATTAGTGTAGGGTGAGCGTGGAGCAGGGGTAGACTGAGCTGACAGTTCTCTGGCTGATCGCTTCTGGCAGAAGTGGCGCAGCCATCAGAACGGCCGGAAGCGGGACTCCCTGCCCCCCTGGGCCGCTCTGATGTCCTGTAAAAAAGGCTGCACCCTTTCTGCCAGAAGTGATCAGCCAGGAAACTGTCAGGAGGATCGGGCAGCCTGATAAAACAGAGCGAGGATCTCCCGCTGAGACGCAACTTGTATATGAATAGCCGGGCACTGTCAAATGAAGTCCCGGCCCCTGGACCGGCATTGGACCAGTGTGCTTTCTATTAGAGTAGCCAGTCTAGGAGGCGGGGCTTCGTTTGACAGCTATTCATATAGAAGCCGCGTCTCAGCAGGAGAACCCAGTCTGTGTCATACGGCTGCCCGATGCTCCTGATTCCTCCCTGATTGCTGGGCACTGATGAGGCTGCACTTATGGGCAATGATACTCTGCACTGATGGGGAATGATACTCTGCACTCATGGGGAATGATACTCTGCACTTATGGGGAATGATACTCTGCACTCATGGGGAATGATACTCTGCACTGATGGGGAATGTTACTCTGCACTGATGGGGAATGATACTCTGCACTGATGGGGAATGATACTCTGCACTAATGGGCAATGATACTCTGCACTAATGGGGAATGATACTCTGCACTGATGGGGAATGATACTCTGCACTCATGGGGAATGTTACTCTGCACTAATGGGGAATGTTACTCTGCACTGATGGGGAATGATACTCTGCACTCATGGGGAATGTTACTCTGCACTGATGGGGAATGATACTCTGCACTGATGGGGAATGATACTCTGCACTAATGGGGAATGATACTCTGCACTGATGGGGAATGATACTCTGCACTAATGGGGAATTATACTGTGCACTGATGGGGAATGATATTCTGCACTGATGGGAAATGATGCTCTGCATTCATGGGAAATGATACTCTGCACTCATGGGGAATAATACTCTGCACTAATGGGGAATGATACTCTGCACTGATAAGGAATGTCACTCTACACTGATGGGGAATGATACTCTGCACTAATTGGGAATGCTACTCTGCACTGATGGGGAATGATATTATGCGCTGATGGGGAATGATACTCTTTACTGATGGGCAATGATACTCTGCACTAATGGGGAATGATACTCTGCACTGATGGGGAATGATAATCTGCACTAATAGGGAATGATACTCTGTACTGATGGGGAATGATACTCTGCACTCATGGGGAATGATACTCTGCACTAATGGGGAATGATACTCTGCACTCATGGGGAATGTTACTCTGCACTAATGGAGAATGATACTCTGCACTGATGGGGAATGATACTCTGCACTGATGGGGAATGATACTCTGCACTAATGGGGAATGATACTGTGCACTGATGGGGAATGATATTCTGCACTGATGGGAAATGATGCTCTGCACTCATGGGGAATTATACTCTGCACTCATGGGGAATAATACTCTGCACTAATGGGGAATGATACTCTGCACTGATAAGGAATGTCACTCTACACTGATGGGGAATGATACTCTGCACTAATGGGGAATGATACTCTGCACTAATGGGGAATGATACTCTGCACTAATTGGGAATGATACTCTGTACTGATGGGGAATGACATTCTGCACTGATGGGGAATGATACTCTACACTAATGGGGAATGATACTCTGCGCTAATGGGGAATGATAATCTGCACTAATAAATCTTCGGGAGAGAAGGTCTGACCATCTGGAAGCAAGACCAAGCATCAAGGACCCCTCACTACCTGCCTAGACAGGCGCCTCTGCGCTTTACCCCTGTGTGGGGTGGCGCTGTCCGGTAAGCAGGGTGTTCATAGGGAGCACGTGTGACTCACAAAAAGAAAATCGGTGGAATCACAAAGAAACCGCCTATAGGATTCACTTTAAGGACACTTGATCAACTAATTATTATTTGTTTATGTTGTCACTTATTGCATATATTTCTTACTGTTAGAAGAAGCTATTTATCATATTATCTGCACGGATCAGGAAGCACTGGGATATAACTTACACTCTGTGAATATACATACCTAGGCAACGTGATGAATTCCTAAAATATTTATTTAATTAAGGTTATATGTCAGCACATTGATTGTTATCGGCAGCAGCATTTTTTAAGCACGCCAGGGCACTTTACTTATTTTATTTATTTATATATTTAGGGTACGGACCACTGTGATATTCTTTACCATTTAAAAATGGGTTATTGATTGAAGCAAACACTAAAGTATCACTTATATTTATTATTTATTTTTTAATATACTTTATTCACAAATACACGCATATAAAACCCCAACATTTATAAAATTCCTCAGGGGAGCGCCAACCCAGCCCAAAATATATTGTCCACAAACTTTTGCACTAGAAAGTCACCACTGGGGGCAGCAAACCCTATTATCTAGCCTGAAGTATCCTGAGCGCAGTACCCTTACAACAATAGACTTACTATATTTTTTTCCAGCAGCTTGCCATAGATTAAGCACAAGACACCTCATATGCACATAAGAATTTTTCAATTTTTATTTTATTATTTTTTCACTATATTTTTTAAATATTTTTATTAAAATAAGCAGGGTGTTCATAGGGGAGCACATGTGACTTACGAAAAAGAAAATCGGTGCAATCACAAAGAAACCGCTTATAGGATTCACTTTAAGGACAGTTGATTAACTAATTATTATTTGTTTATGTTGTCACTTATTGCATATATTTCTTACTGTTAGAAGAAGCTATTTATCATATTATCTGCACGGATCATGAAGCACTGGGATATAACTTACACTCTGTGAATATACATACCTAGGCAACGTGATGAATTCCTAAAATATTTAATTAATTAAGGTTATATGTCAGCACATTGATTGTTATCGACAGCAGCATTTTTTAAGCACGCCAGGGCACTTTACATATTTTATTTATTTATATATTTAGGGTACGGACCACTGTGATATTTTTTACAATTTAAAAATGGGTTATTGATTGAAGCAAACACTAAAGTATCACTTATATTTATTATTTAATATACTTTATTCACAAATACACGCATATAAAACCCCAACATTTATAAAATTCCTCAGGGGAGCGTCAACCCAGCCCAAAATATATTGTCCACAAACTTTTGCACTAGAAAGTCACCACTGGGGGCAGCAAACCCTATTATCTAGCTTTAAGTATCCTGAGCGCATTACCCTTACAACAATAGACTTATTATATGTTTTTCCAGCAGCTTGCCATAGATTAAGCACAAGACACCTCATTTTTCAATTTTTATTTTATTATTTTTTCACTATATTTTTTTAATATTTTTAATTTTAATTTTTTCTACTTCATTTTATAATGGCATTCGTTATAACAATATATATATGATGCACTATTTATGGATTGATATTGCACATTTTTGATCGAAGCACCTTATCTCTGGTCACTTTCTCCATATACCTTTCCCCCTTTCTTAAATGCATTTATTGCAGGATACTATCATACCTTATTGAATTTACACTTTATTTGTACCATGTTTCACTGAATTTTTACACATGACCTGTCCTTTTTATTTTATTTTAATCTGAACACTTCATTATCACCAATCACATTGATAATTTTTAAAGCCATATGAGCATGTACTGTATTTTCACTTTGTGCAGTGAATGATACTTTAGTGAATGAGGTGAAGCTGTGTTCATTTCAAACATATAATCACATTTAAGATTTTCTGTATTTACTAAGTTGAGTGAGCATACACGTTACAAAGAAAACATTCATTTACCTATGTGTGCAGCCTATATTCCTTAAAAATCATCATCACAGCAGTGGCCCATCCCTTATCAGATGGATCAGTAGGTTTTAATCAGTCAAAGAAGGATACAAAGCAAGTAAAATCTGCTGTGCTGTCTCTTTAGCTAGTCCAAAGTGCTTTGGAATCCTTTATCATGTATGTAAAGTTTTTCTTTGGTAAACAAAGATTGAAAACATGTAATGAAAAGAACAGCTATAAATGTACTTAAAAAACTAGAATGGACGCAAAACAATTGTGCGATGATTGGCACTAGATAAACGCCAGTCACCGCTAGGGCACATAAAAAATAATGCGTTCCGTTTGCACTACAATGCAGCTGGGAGTTTCGGTGCTGTGAGCTGCAGTAACATGCAGATATTTAGCTGCAACACACAAGAAGGCAACACATGTCACCGCACCGCCGGGCAACGCACGACGCTACTATACAGCAAGAATGAAGGGTCACTTTGTGCACTTTAAATAAATAAAATAAAATAAACATTGTGATGCACTGAAACAGATACCACACCCCCTCCTTACCACGGATCACTACATCCAAAAGCTGAAAGCTGCCTGTACACTAAAATAGTGTGTTCAGCAAAAGGGCCCTTAAAGAGGAGCTTCAGTCAGATGTGCAAAAATTAAAGTAGGAGTTCGTCCTAACACTAAAATCTGTGAATCTACTGGCATCCATGATCTAAGACTAAGAGCCTTTTCACACTGGGGCTGGCGGGCGGGAGCGGTAAATCCCCGCTAGTTTCAGCGGGGATTTACCGCTGTTATAGCGGCGCTACGGCGCCGCTATGCAGGCAGGTGCGCGGCGCTTTTAACCCCCCACAAGGGGTTAAAACGGGGTTAAAAGTGCCGGAGCACCGCGCTACCGAGGCGGTGTGCAGCCGCTTCGGAAGCGCTGCCCATTGTTTTCAATGGGCAGGGGCGGTGGAGGAGCGGTGAATCACCGCTCACCGCACCGCCCCAAAGATGCTGCTTGCAGGACTTTTTGTAACGTCCTGCAAGCGCACCGCCCCAGTGTGAAAGCACTCCAGCTTTCACATTGGGGTGGGTGGGGAGGTATTTTTGAGGCGCTTTACAGGCGCTATTTTTAGCTAAATAGCGCCTGTAAAACGCCTCAGTGTGAAAGGGGTCTAACCTAGCTAATCCTGTAAAGAAGAAATCGCTATACACACCTTTTCTGGTCCGGTCCCACGCTGAATTGTCAGCGGCAGCTTCTCTATGGAGGGGGCTACAGAAGAGAAGCCAACAACGGAAGCCCCATAGTAACTGGGTGACATTACTTCCCATTTATTTCCAAGCCATTGTTGGCTGTGTCCTCTGCAGAGCTTCCTACACTGGAGACCAGACCAGAGCAGCTTCAAAAAAGGTATATATAAAGATCTTTTCTTTATAGGGCTAGATAGGTTAGTCTTAGATTTTGGATGCCTAAAGATTTAGAAATTTTTGTGATAGGGTGCACTTCTACTTTTACAAGAGCTGTAGCTGCTGTCTTTAAATAAACAGACACTCATCTGCCCAAGGATCCAGCACCGTCCTCACCCAAGCTGATTTCTTCACCTATCTTCGGCCCCGGACACCAGCATGTTAACTGTAGGCAGCTAGCTGTGACTACTTGTGACTTCACAGCCAGCTGCCCACACTTTATGAATGGTCCCGCAGCCTTCACACCTGTGATGTGCCCCAGAAGGTTGCGGGCGGGGTGGGGGGCTGGGTGATCCAAGCAGAAGTGGAAGCGGGTACCTGTAAAAACTAGGTACCCACTCCCTCTCCAGAAAATGTAATCCAAATATGACAGAGGAGGATGGAGGATGAAGAAGAGCGGAACTTTCCCTTTTGGGTGAAGTGCAACTTTGAAGTAAACCTGCCATGAGAGTAATACAGTAGTCGTTATCACTGACCTCCATCTAAAAATGATGCTGGCTAGCTGTTGACCTGAGCAACTAGTTTTAAAGGGATCTTGCCAAGAGAGAAGTACAGGGTCTGCCATTGCTTACGTCCTCCTAATGTTTGTTGCCTGGCTGTGCCTGACTTCAATCATTTTTGAGTCACAGACCCGGGAAAAAGTTTTTAATATATTTGAATTACCTATCCTGGTATGCAGATTAGGAAAGTTGGAAAATAGTCTGTACTTGTTCCAGCTCAGTGAGTCAAAATATGGATGCCAGCGGGTCGGCAACAGCATTTTCAGAAGGAAAAGGAAGGACAGAAAAGGCAGGTTCCATTTTTTTTAATAAAAGTTTTTTCTTAAGAAACCCTAATTGCCAAACCAGCTTAGATTTGCTCAGCAGAATAGAACAGAATAAAGCAGCACACAAAGACAAAGAAACATGTCTTTGGACACAAGCCCTAAGTCATCAGAGCATTGTGCAGCCATTTAGCATCACGCGCATCTTATATGAAAATGAACTGAACGAGAACTCCAAGGTGTCTGAATAAATGACTTCTGAAAAGTTTCTACAAATCATGCATAACTTATTTAATTGTAAAAATGACTCATTTAATGTAAGAAAAAAACGTGGTCCTGTAAAGGCTTGACTAGGTTGTATAGTATACCTCCTCCCTTAGTCATTAGGGTAATTAGTTCTGCCCAGCTCTTTTAAAAATAGTCTTTGCAATCAAGATAACTGCTAATCAGGGTCTGGAAATAAAGTAAATGCACATTATGTGGTCCTGGGTGCAAGCATTGTCTGTAAAATCATGTATTCTAAATGAAAACTGACTGTTAAGTAGTGTTTCCTTATAGTTAGGTCTGTATTTTTTTTGATCTGAAACTAATACAAATGTGTCAGATCAACTCCTATTTTACCAACAAAAATGTTGTTGCTGTTATTTGCTAAAGTAGGCCATTTTTAAAAAAAAATAAAGCAGGCTACAGCAGCATAAGACCACACTGGGTGCCACTCCTGTCAGCTAAGAACAGGAAACTGAGGCTACAGTTCACACAGGCTCACCAAAATTGGACAATAGAAGATTGGAAAAACATTTCCTGGTCTGATGAGTCTCGATTTCAGCTGCAACATTCAGATGGTAGGGTCAGAATTTGGTGCAAACAACATGAAAGCATGGATCCATTCTGTCTTGTATCAACGGTTATGGCTGGTGGTGGTGTAATGGTATGAAGGATATTTTCCTGGCACACTTTGGACCCCTTAGTCCCAATTGAGCATTGTTTAAATGTCACGGCCTACCTGAGTATTGTTGCTGACCATGGCCATCCCTCTATGACTACAGTGAACCCATCTTCTGATGGCTCCTTCCAGCAGGATAATGCACCATGTCACAAAGCTCAAATCATCTCACCACTGGTTTCTTGAACATGACAATGAGATCACTGTACCCCAATGGCCTGCACAGTCACCAGACCTCATCCAATAGAGCACCTTTGGGATGTGGTGGAATGGGAGATTTGCATCATGGATGTGCAGCCAACAAATCTGCAGCAACTGCGTGATGCTATCATGTCAACATGGACCAAATTCTCTGAGGAATATTTCCAAAACCTTGTTGAATCTATGCCATGATGAATTAAGGCAAAAAGGGGGTCTAACCCAGTGCTAGCAAGGTGTACCTAATAAAGGGCCGGTGAGTATGTATGTATATATATATATATGTATATATATATATATATATACAGTATCTCACAAAAGTGAGTACACCCCTCATATTTTTGTAAATATTTTATTATATCTTTTCATGTGACAACACTGAAGAAATGACACTTTGCTACAATGTAAAGTAGTGAGTTTACAGCTTGTATAACAGTGTAAATTTGCTGTCCCCTCAAAATAACTCAACACACAGTCATTAATGTCTAAACCGCTGGCAACATAAGTGAGTACGCCCTTAAGTGAAAATGTCCAAATTGTGTCAATATTTTGTGCTGCCACCATTATTTTCCAGCACTGCCTTAACCCTCTTGGTCATGGAGTTCACAAGAGCTTCACAGGTTGCCACTGGAGTCCTCTTCCACTCCTCCATGATGACATCACGGAGCTGGTGGATGTTAGAGATCTTGCGCTCCTCCACCTTCCATTTGAGGATGCCCCACAGATGCTCAATAGGGCTTAGGGCTGGAGAGATGCTTGGCCAGTCCATCACCTTTACCCTCAGCTTCTTTTAGTAAGGCAGTGGTCATCTTGGAGGTGTGTTTGGGGTCATTATCATATTATCCAAAGGGAGGGGATCATGCTCTGCTTCAGTATGTCACAGTACATGTTGGCATTCATGGTTCCCCTCAATGAACTGTAGCTCCCCAGTGCCAGCAGCACTCATGTAGCCCCAGACCATTACACTCCCACCACCATGCTTGACTGTAGGCAAGAAACACTTGTTTTTGTACTCCTTACCTGGTTGCCACCACACACGCTTGATACCATCTGAACCAAATAAGTTTATCTTGGTCTCATCAGATCACTGGGCATGGTTCCAGTAATCCATGTCCTTAGTCTGCTTGTCTTCAGCAAACTGTTTGCGGGCTTTCTTTGCATCATCTTTAGAAGAAGCTTCCTTCTGGAACGACAGCCATGCAGACCAATTTGATGTAGTGTGTGGCGTATGGTCTGAGCACTGACAGGCTGACCCCCCACCCTTTCAACCACTGCAGCAATGCTGGCAGCACTCATACATCTATTTCCCAAAGACAACCTCTGGATATGACACTGAGAATGTGCACTCAACTTCTTTGGTTGACGATGGCTAGGTCAGTTCTGAGTGGCACCTGTCCTGTTAAACCACTGCATGGTCTTGGCCACCATGCTGCTGGTCAGTTTCGGGGTCTTGGTAATCTTCTTATAGCCTAGGCCATCTTTATGTAGAACAACAATTCTTGTTTTCAAATCCTCAGAGAGTTCTTTGCCATGAGGTGCCATGTTGAACTTCCAGTGACCAGTATGAGAGAGTGAGAGCGATAACATCAAATTTAACACACCTGCTTCTTATTCACACCTGAAACTTTGTAACACTAATGAGTCACATGACACCGGGGAGGGAAATAGCTAATTGGGCACAATTTGGACATTTTCACTTAGGGGTGTACTCACTTTTGTTGCCAGCGGTTTAGCCATTAATGGCTGTGTGTTGAGTTATTTTGAGAGGACAGCAAATTTACACTGCTATACAAGCTGCACACTCACTACTTTACATTTTAGCAAAGCATCATTTCTTCAGTGTTGTTACATGAAAAGATAGAATAAAATATTTACAAAAATGTGAGGGGTGTACTCACTTTTGTGAGATACTGTATATATATATATATATATATATATAATGGAAACCTTGCTTGTCCTCCTACCTCATCGGTGTTTGTAAATTGCAGCTGAATCTATTATGCTCTTTAAATCAGCCTTTTGCAATCAGGGAGCTCAGGAAAATGTGAAAAGGAGGACAAAGCTCCACCTGCTGACTGTATATAGGTCTACATGTGATGTTTTGTATGTACCTGACAGATTCATTGAGTGCAGACAGAATGGAGCTAGCTGACCCTGTTAAGTAGGGCTAATATAATACTTTGAAACGTGTGTACACTGTCCACACAGTCTTTGCCAAAGGCAATACAAGTCTCTAGATCGCAGTTGCTATTGAATTGCATTTTTTTAGGAACTAGCCACGTACACAGCGGGTTTGCTGTAAGTAGAGATGAATTCGCTTTTCTAAGAAGAGGCCCGTAAAAACTGTATGTAGCATCAGCTACATACAGTGTAAAGTGCTGTGTTCCAGTGGTGTCACGGGGACTTCCCTTTGGCTTCCATAACAAAATACAGTCAGGCTGAGTGCTCCACGCCCATTTACATTAAGAATGTATTTTTATCAATAAATACAAGGATTTGCTTGATTGACTGAGGTGTAGATTGTGTCATCATCCACCTGTTTCTCCATCTCAGCCAATCAGAGGAAGCCTTGTATTCGTTGATACAAGGGAATCCCTATTGCTGGAACAAGAACGCTCTATACTGGTGTAGCTGGTGCAACATACAGTTTTTACAGAACTGAAAGTGGTCGTAGCAATTAGTAAAGAAAAAAGTTATTTCAAGTGAACGTAAATCATGAGTTCAGACTGACCTTTGCACTATACAGCTGATGGTAGATGCAAAAGAGATTGTATAGTGTATGGTCAGCAATTAGAAACATTTAGACCAGCCTTTCTCAAACTTTTTACCCCAGCGGAACCCTTGAAATAATGTACAGGTCTCGGGGAACGCATGTTAAAATTATCTCATCAGGGGTCAGTGGGAAGAATGCTCCTTACATTGGTGGAAAATGGGAAGAATGCTCCTTACATTGGTGATTAGTGGGAAGAATGCCCCTTACATTGTTGGTGAATGGGAAGAATGTTCCTTACATTGGTGGGCAATGGGAAGAATGCCCCTTACATTGGTAGTCAGTAGGAAGAATTAAATTCTTACAGTGGTGGTCAGAATGCCACAGACAGCTAAATGTTCACTGGTGTCATACCACTGGTTCAGTCAAGTAGCGTTGGCCCTGGAGCCATGGAGGCACCATAAGGTGGCAGGTCAATTAACCACAGCTCACTGAAAATATTTGGACAATGCATCAGTCTTATCCTATAGACACAATTAAGTGGGATGACGCAACTTAGGAGCATATATTAAAACATTTAAAGCGGTAGTAAACTCTGTTAAAAAAAAAAAAAGGTTTCCACCCTCAAGGCGATATCATAATGTGCTAGTATGCACCGTATATTAAAACATTATGAAAGATTTACCTTAAAACGAAGCCCTCCAGCGGCGGTCTTCTTTCTGGGTTCTCTGACTCCGGGCGTCTGATTGGCTGAGCCGCGATGACATCACTCCCTTGCATGTGTGCAGGAGTCTCGGGCCGTGGGACCACCAGCTGCTGCTTGCAAGAATATCTCCTAATCACTTCATGTTTCGGAGATATTTATTTTACCTACAGGTAAGCTTTATTATAAGCTTACCTGTAGGTAAAAATCCAATTCCAGGCTTTACTACCACTTTAAAATAATTAATAAAAAAATAAATAATAATTGCAACTACTTCAAACCCAGCAGAAGCTCATAACAGCTACCAGTAATTTCTGTAGAATATCGCAGGCTGTATTTTTACCACTCCTCTCTTACTGAGGAATACAAGTTGTAATTACAGTAAATTGTCCTTTTTGTAGCAGTGCAATTGACAAGATTTCTAGTTACAACGTCAAGAGGATAACTCTATTGTAAATCAGAAAGACAGCAATGTATTATTTGCACAGGAATAAAGGCTTATGTGTGAAAACCTTTATCTTGCAATGTGATGATTGCCGGGCTGGCTGATCTGTGCTGCTCACACAGATGGAACATAGGCACCAACAATACACAGCAGGGGGACAATGAGATCCATAGCACACACAGGCTGAGTCAGGTCCAGCAGTGATGTGCGTCCACAAAGGGGATTCTATGCACCACCTACACGTCAATGCTTGGGGTGTCTCTCTCCAGTCTGACGACAGCTGGAGTGTTTGGCCTTGCAAGAATCCATCCAGATGAAAAGATCCGTTCGACCCTTTTCACATAGTCTCTCTGTCTGCCAAACTTCTCGGCTGCTACTCTGGAATCTGGGAGCCCCAAACAAAAAGCATTCAGTCTCCTTGCTGCGGCTTCTCATACGCAGATGTCTTAGGGCCATTCCTGGCATTGTTGCCCTCTATCTCTGCTAAGCTATCGGAGGAAAACATTTCAGATGGCTTTCCTACGCATTGGAGGCTCTGAATTAACTGCCTTTTAATCTGTCACAATGATAATGCGGATAAGGGAACAATGAAGTGCCATGAAGTGGATCGCAGAATTAATATGCTTGTTTTCCACTACAGATGTAGAGGCAGGCATTGATGGCAAATAACAACATGTCTAGTTGTGTACCTCCCTTGTGTTGCCTACACAAGCGTAAAACATTTAAAATTGAGGAATAAAATTTGTGTTTTTAGTTTTGGATAACATGGGGAAAGGTTAGATCCTCTTTCCAGTTTTATTTGCTATCTGGGCCCCATACACATTCAACCCTCTTTTTGTACTCTTGGCCATTGTCACTATGAATACAAGTGAGGGGAAATTTCACAATTGTTGTCCCCAAAGCAAAAGGTGAGGGTAAATCTTCCAACATGGAGACCTGTCCTAGGAGTGGAATTCCTCTCACTTTGAGAGATTTCCTCTAATTTCCTGTTGTGTCTGTGGGACAGGAAGTGACGGGGAATCTCCCCAATGGGACCCAAACAGCAAAAAAGCAAGAACTAAAGACAAGACTTTTTTTTATCTTGGATAGTGTAAGGATGAGTTATAACTCCTGTCAGTTTTTTTGCCAACTGTGTCCCACTGGGGGGGATTTCTTTTTTACTTCCTCTCACACAGCCAAAACAGGAAGTGAGAGGAAATCCCTGATTGTCACCCCGGTTGGGAGACAGAACGCAATACAAATCTGACAGGTGTTCTAATCCCTCTTCACTCTATTAAAAACAAAAAAAACGTTTTGCCTTTAGCTATGCTTTAAGGAGCAGTGATTTTTCAAAATGTTGGACTATTTGTGAGAACTAAGACACAAGTTTCTACAAATCCTGAATGTTTGCTTATTTGTTTCCCATAGTACACAGGTATCACTAGAGACGTTTAAAGAGATGTTAAACCTAAAACCAAAAATATAATATATTGCAGCTTACCAGTTATTATTATTATTTTATTATTATACAGGATTTATATAGCGCCAGCAGTTTGCGCAGCGCTTTACAAAAATGAAGGCAGACAGTACAGTTACATCACAATTTGGTACAATAGGAATCAGAGGGCCCTGCTCGTTAGAGCTTACAATCGAAGAGGGAGGGTCAATTGATACAAAAGGTAAAAGCTGTGCGGGATGAGCTCATGTAGAAAGAAAGAGTATTAGGTAGAAGCAGGATAGGCTTCTTTAAAGTGAAAAGTTTTCAGGGATCGTCTAAAGATGGATAGATTAGGAGACAGTCGGACTGATTGGGGTAGGGAGTTCCAAAGGAAGGGAGAAGCTCTCGAGAAATCCTGGAGGCGAGCATGAGAGGAGGTGACAAGGGAGCTAGAGAGCAGGAGGTCTTGGGAGGACCGAAGAGGGCGGCTTGGTTGGTATTTTGAGACTAGGTTAGAGATGTAGCTGGGGGCAGAGTTGGGGATGGCTTTGTAAATTATTGTTAGTACTTTGAATTTTATACGTTGGGTGAGTGGTAGCCAGTGGAGAGATTGGCAGAGAGGGGCGGAGGACACTGAGCGGTTGGCAAGGTAGATCATTAGTTTTCTTTTTTAAGCATTTTCCCCTCAGTTATCACCTAGTGATCTGGCCAGTAACACTCCTCCTGAATTACAATGTCCCCAGTCTGGATGGAGGAGCAGAGGGGGTTCCTTTGGGCAGCAGTATTGTCAGTCTGGGGGGAGGGGAGTGTTAGATGAACTAGCAAATTTAGATCTCGTTCACACCCTATGTGCATAAAAACTGGTGGAAAAAACATGCAGATTTTACTTGCAGAGACGAATGTTTACATCAGTTTACATGCGTGTTTCAGTGAGTATTTTGCACGTTGACATCAGTGTTCATGCACGTTTTTTATGCACAGATAGACATCACTCCCTGTGTCATCACTTTCTATTCTGCCCTATTCACACCACAATTGTTGATGTCGCGTCAGTTTTTTTTCCCATGCAGAAAATTGCATACATGTTGCAGATTTCTGCACAGAAAATATCTGTGCGTGATAATAGTTGTGGTGTGAAAAGGGCATGCAGAAAAACTCACGTCTCTGCACATGGTGTGAAGGAGGCCTTAGACCCCATACACACTATTCGATTTTTGTCTTCAGATTTACCAAAAACATATAATAGGAGGTAAAACCTTAAGAGTTTTAATTTGCATGCGATCAGGCAGGCCCTTGCACTACATGGTTTTGGTAAATCTGAAGACAAAAATCTGCAGAAAATCTAATAGTATGTATGGGGTCTAAGATACACTAACAAACTTAAGCCAAACTCCAGCTTACACTTTATCATCAATTACAGCAAAGTGTTTTTTTCCTTTTGGGTTAAAGGTTTTTATATATATAAATAAAAGCTGATAATTGTAAGCTCCCCTGTCAGTGTTAAATGGTTTGTCTCAACCCTGTAACTGATACAACTGCAGGTCAGCTTGTTCTTTTGAAAAAAAAAACAGGCTTACTAGCCAGATCACCAGGTGCAAATAAGGGAACTAAAGCCTAAAAAATTAATGCAAATGCCACATCTAAACAATGGTAAGCTGCAATGACATACATATTTGCTCTTTGATTTAATACTGCTTGAAATACCAGTTATGACCTTAAAGTAGAACTTCAGCCAAATCTTTTTGTTGGGGGGGGGGGGGTGGATAGACAGCTGAGAAAATCTCTCCTGGGGACCACGGTCATGGAGATATACACTACCAGGAGATACCAAATGCTATGATCATTACAGGCACCATTCTAAAGGGACTATCTTCCAAATGGTAAATCTACACTGGGTGACAAAACATGAATTTACCATCACTTTTGGGAGATTTCCTGGTTGGAGAGTAGAGTGAAGAAGAGACAGGTTCTATCCTTCCTCCATTCAAAACTAAAAAATTATGGAGTTCTAAGCAAGTTGAGTTTAGGAGAAACTAACAGAATTTTGCCTATGAATAGCCATATGTAGCGGTAAAAAGTGCACATAAAATGCCATGTTCCAACCTGACAGTCAGTGGATTTTCATAAAAATGTAGTTGTAAAGGTATATATCGTTTTGAGCAGCATGGGACAACTAAATAATGAATTACTAAATCCAATGGTAAATAATAGGCAATACAAATAAATGTAATATGAAAGATGTAAATATTGCGCTCCTGGTAGAAATTACATGTCAGCGGCCAGCACTCCAGTTGACCAATTGTATATAATTTAAGGTAAAAACAGTGCAGCGCTAAAAGGCAAAATGTATAAAACACTCAAACTCTCAATATGGATGGATACATAAAATGCTGATAAACAAAAGTGCAAAGTAATTAAAGTGCTCAAATGTTACTGTATGCAGTCAATAACCAATCTGCATCAGATGATAAATACAAAAAAACTTTGTGCAATTTATGCCAAATATTTCAAAGTGCAAGAGACCGTGCTCTGTGTGCTAGAAATCAACTATAAAGTGTCTATGTGATCAAATTCAGCAGAAAAAATGTCCGTGCTTAAAACCATGAACATAAAATAGTCTTGATTGAAGACAAGTGTATATCAATGTCCAAAAATTCGTAAGCACCTTATATAAATAGTATCCAGTGACCACCACCAATCACTCGGTTTAAATCCACCACCAGATGCACCAAATGCTTACCAGAAAGCGGAAAATACACACATAGATGGAATCACAGGTTGACATCCAACCATAAGGGATTATGGATCCTCATATAGGTTTTCACCTTCACTTATGTCCTTCCTGCAGCTGTGTATAGAGCTCCACCAAATGATTTTAGAATAGCATAATGACCACAGTATTCCCAACAGTAAAGATTTCCATAAGCACAATCAAACTATGAAAGAAAGAATAGTCTCCATAGTGTAAAACTGTAAAACTCTTTTTAATAAAAAAGGTTAAGAACACTTACATCAGTGAAGACAGATCAGGGCCCATTCAAACATGTAAACAAGCTTGCAATGACCAAGGGGGATGTAATCCAACGCGTTTCGTCTCCTAAGACCTCTTCTGGTAATGTTATCTTTATGCAATAGTTATCTTTTTTATACACTAAAGCTGGCTAAAAACACTAGAGGGGTGGTCATACATTCAGGCACCTTGTGACTGATAATACTTTTTTTCCTAAAGCTAGATTCACATGTGATAAGATGCTTTGCATTAATGCACGTGCATTTTCTTGCAAGTTAACATGCTCTGCGTTAGGCAGCCAATTCAAAATGAATGGGCTGGCAACACATCTCAATGACCCAAAAAATGTACTTTTACCTGGCATCACATCACACTACATATTAGTCCATCAGCAGGGTGCTCCATGTTGGGGCACCAATATTTATTGTATTAATTTACCGTTGTGGTTTATTTCCTTTTTTTTAAATCAGACTAGAATCTTTTTTAACAAAACCATTGTCTAGTTAAAATGTAATGGCTGAAGATTTTGAAGGAGATTGGGTGACTATAGGAATATACACTAGTACTGCCAATGTTGATAAAGCTGAAAGGACCACAAAACTTGGCTCACTTAAAAAAGATGAACGCTGAAAGACCTTCCCTGTTGCCAAACCACCCAGCAATGCAACATCTACTAATTCAGGTCATAAACTAACATGATTCCAAACCTCCTTCCATTTTTTCTCCATGACTAATAATTACCGATCACACCGTCAGTGACCACAGGTTTTGACTTCACTTTGTTATTAGCATAATTTGCTGACATATCTTCCCCCATGCTTGACTCTAAGCAGGTTACTCCATTAAAGAATTTAAAATCAACATAAGGTTTAATCATGCATGGTGATATACATCATGTATTTTCATCAAAAGCTACCAAAAATGTATTACAAAGGTTCCTAAACATAGCAGAAGGTTTGTAATATACCTTGAATGTCTCCTAAACACAAAACAGTACAACTTGAGTTTTAATAATGGAAATAGCCACTATCTCAAGGCTAAGCTTAGGTACATCTAAACATTTATGTTCACTATCAATGGCTTTTGGTTGAGGCTGGCCCAGCCAGAGTTTTAAAAACAAAACTACCAACAGCTATGAGAAGCTTCTAGTTGACCCCTAATCCACACCAAAAAAAAGGTAAATATAACCGACTTTCACTAAAACTTGTGGCCCAGCCCAAATTCACAGTCTAAGAACCTAGCCATATGGCTATGCTGTGTTAAATTTTTACACGTCAGATTGAATGGTGTTTTCTCAAGAGACCCTGTCTCGTTTTTTTGTTGACCTGTCAGACAGAACAGCAGCTTTGACTGATCCCAGGACCCCCTCCTCCTCATTCTCCCCTCCTCCCTTTCCCAGCTGTATAAGGCCAGGCAGCAGGTGCAAAAATCTGAAGCCGGCCTCAAGGAAAAGCCGTCAAAGGCTCCCCCCTCATGACACAAAGACGGGCTGTGGTGTGGAGGGAGAGACCTGCAAAAGCCAGGGACAATAGCGACGCAGCAGGGGTCCTGTAGGCTAATTTACACTGTTGCCAGGTGGAAGAAATATAGAAGAAACTGAAGAAACCACTCTGGCAAGACCTATTTCCGCAACCTGTCAGTCCTCTGGTGTGCAGTGTATTTTTTTTTCTCACAGATCTCTTAAAGGTTGTCTAAGAAAGTTTGCCAATCCAGATTTTTCTAGTCTGAAGAATGACAAGATTTTAAATGATGTAATACAAATGCATATGCCTAGGACTGCAAGCAAGTTGAAAGGAAAAGTTAAGCCCATGTTGTGCTTAAACATAGTAAAAAAGAATAGCAATAAAGAGGAAAAATCTGAGGCTACCATAGAAACCATTAAACCATGGGATGGCAGCCAGGAGGTAGGAAATCTGACCATCAAATTATGTTTTGCCCAAAGACAGGCAAAATATCCTAAAAGTGATATGTATTTAGAGTTTATGAGTCCTGTAGGCACACTTTGCAATGAGGAACAACAATCTATCAGATGAGAAATTCCTAATTGGCTAATAGTTTGATGCAAAGACATTACATGATCCTATACATTTTGTAAGGTCAGGCTCTGACCATCTAATATCTACAGCTGCTTAAAGCAGAGTTCCAACGATTTAAAAGCTACAAAAAGTGTAGCTGCTGACTTTTAATAAACAGACACTTACCTGTCCCATGGTCCAGCGATGCGGCCACCCAAAGCCTCGCTCCTCTCCCCTGGTTGCACAGCTGGGTGCGCACTGCACACCGGCGAGCCTCGCTGTGCGTTGTTAACCGTGTCCCAGAAGATTGCAGGGAGGGAGGGGGAACTTTAGCTCGGAGCCGCGGTGCCAGGAGCGGAAGTGGGAGCTGGGTGCCTATGAAAACTAGGTACCCGCCCCCCCCCCAAAAAAATGTCAGGGGGTCACTAGTACTTAAAACGGAAGTTCCACTTTTGGGTGGAACCTTTAATATAGGTTAGCATAGATTACACTGGCTGCATGCTTGTTCCAGGTCAGGGACTCCCTGGACCATAAAGACAGGATTAGGGTGAGAACCCCAACAACTAAACTTTTAGAACTAGTTGGATACAGCAGAATTTTGGGAACTGCATATCCTAACATTTAAAGGGACATATTGGTAAAGCAGTGAGTTTGACATTCGCAAAACCTTCAGTTCAAGTGCATTTTACTGAGTCTGTAATTAACCCCTTCCTTACTGGGCACTTAAACCCCCCTCCTGCCCAGACCAATTTTTGGCTTTCAGCGCTGTCGCATTTTGAATGACAATTGCGCGGTCGTGCAACGTTGTACCCAAACAAAATTTGCGTCCTTTTTTTCCCACAAATAGAGCTTTCTTTTGGTGGTATTTGATCCCCTCTGCGTCATTTCTGATCGCCGCTATAAACAAAAAATGAGCGACAATTTTGCAAAAAAGAACAATATTTTTTACTTTTTGCTAAAGTACAAATCCATTAAAAAAATTATTCATCGGCTTTGGCTGACATATATTCTTCTACATATTTTTGGGGGAAAAAAAATCGCAATCGGCGTATATTGATTGGTTTGCGCAAAAGTTATCGCGTCTACAAACTGGGAATTGATTTATGGCGTTTTTATTATTTTTTTTTTTTTTTACTAGTAATGGCGGCGATCTGCGATTTTTATCGGGACTGCGATATTGGGGCGGAAATGTCGGACATTTTTTACACATTTTTGGGACCAATGACATTTATACAGCGATCAGAAATTTAAATGTCCACTGATTACTGTATAAATGTCATTGGCAGTGAAGGGGTTAACCAGCAGGGGGCAGTGAAGGGGTTAAATATGTTCCCTGGGTGTGTTCTAACTGTGGGGGGGCAGGGCTGGCCGGGACATAACAGATCTAACTGATCCCAGTGACAGGGATCAGTAGATCTGCTATGTCCCCTGTCAAAGAACGGGGAACCGACGTGTTTACAACGGCGGTTCCCCGTTCTGAGGCTCCTGAAAGTGATCGCGGGTCTCGGGCGGACATCGAGTCCGCCCGACCCGCGGGCACGCTCGCGCAGCCTCCAGGGGGCGCGCGGGAGCATGCGCAGTGGAGGACGTCCATGGACGTCCTCCCGGCATTTCAGGTCCGCGCTGGAGCCGTATTTCGGCAATAGCGCGGACCTGGAGTGGTTAAGTGGGGTTGCTGCAGGTCAGGCTGGATGGATCTACAGTGCAGGCTTATGGTACCTCCCCCTGGATCTAGAAGTTTGGAGAAGCTTCTGGAAGTTAGTGGATGGAGGCAAAGAGGTCCTGATCTGCATACTCGAGGGACTCTGGCCAATCCCTGGGCAGAGGGCTTGGTAGGGTGGCTGGGTCAGCCCTTAAATATGGTGGAGCCTGGCCAGGAGGGGAGTCGGGTGGAAGATGGAGTGCTGAGGAGGCTGTCAGTGGCCTAGGAGGGGTCCCCTAGGTCTAGGGGGGCTCTGCCTCCAAGCTGGGGCTCGGAATGGCCTGGAAGAACATCCGGTTTGAGAAGGAATCTTGCCTAAGAGCAGCAGGGAGCAGATAGGACAGAGTGAGTAAATCCCTTGTCCTGGGAGATATTCGGAGCAGCCAGTTGGGCTGGTAGACAAGCAGCCAGGAGGGCTGGTAGTACCTGCAGGCGGTGGAGCAGGGAGCAGTTCTACAAGAGGAGAGAAGATACTCCTGCGTGCAGTTATTCAACATTTTGTGCTATTTTCCAAAGGTGGCTGAGAGCTCCTGGTCCATAAGGGACTTTGCCACATAGGAAGGAAGTTGTCCTCATCTGCTGTTCTTCAAGTCAAGTTGGGCATCCCATAATCCCTATACCCTACCCAAGTTGTTTTCACCACTCAAACAACAAAAACAAGCCCATGGACTGATTTATTGTGTCTGGATGCCAGTTGGAAATTTGTGTTGCCTGGCTGTGCAGGAATAGGGGGAACCAGTAACCAGCAGCCCTTGCGGGGGTAGTGCTACATATGTGTTAATTCCCCACCAGTAAATATATGGTAAAAGTCACAATCACTGCTTTTTAACTGCGGGTGTTCCACCCAAAAGTGGAACTTCCACTTTAAGTGCAAGTGACCCCCCCTGACCTGCCACAATTGGTGTGTCATTTTTTTTGGGGGGGGGCCTCTTTTGACAGGGTCCTAAGTCCCACTTCCTGTCCTGGCGCCGCGGACCCGGAAGGAAGTTCACCTTCCCGACACCCACTTGGTGTTCTTCTGGGACACGTCACAGGTCCCAGAAGATGCACCGGCCATTCACAGTGCTCAGCGAGACTTGCACAGTGCGTGCCCGGATTTGAATGGGCCAGGCGGCTGCACCACTGGAGCCTGGGACAGGTGAGTGTCCGATTGTTAAAAGTCAGCAGCTACACTTTTATAAGTACCAAATGTCTTCATTCATTAGATCTGTTGTTCATAATAGATAGCCAGATCTCTTAAAGATGGGTTGTCAGTGCCAGTTCCCAGGTCAGGTTAAGCAGACAGATATGTATATGAGGCCAGCCTAAACTAGAATAAAAGCCCAATCACAATATTGTGTTAACCAGCGGTAAAACACATGTTGCAGCAACATGCAGCAATGCTTTAGAGTGCATTCACATCTGCGTTTCTGGCCACCAGCGAGCAGATGCAAGAAAATCAGCAGGGGATTCAGGTAAATTAGCTGCAGGCAGCCCCATTGAAAGCAAAGTGAGGTTGCCAGCTCCTGCAGCTAATTGCAGCCACTTGCATTTAATCACTATGTGGCGACTATTTGATAGTGATGGGCCCCAGACGCAGACTGTGACGTCATTACGCTTACTGGAATGAGGCGATAATGCAATCTCTGTGGGAATTTGATGGTTTTAACAGCACTGAATGTATTCCTTTTCCTCTGTGAGTGAAATTTTAGTCTTTTATTTAAAATCTTACACTTACAGTTTTCATATGTGGAGTATGTAATCTTCTTTTTTTGGGGACTTGCATGTACGGATCCTCTATCTGGCAGGTGCTGCGGTGGAGCTTCTTGGTGGAGAGTGGCTTGTTTCCAGGAATGTGTTACCTGAAGACTGTTGGTGATGGCCTGCATGGAGCTTTATTAAAAACGCTCTTCTGAATCTTGTTGATCTGAGAGTCATTAGAATCTGGTAAGAACCTGGTAATTTGAGTCTCTTCTTGGTGGTGGCAAACTGCGAACAATGTGTTTTGAAGAATTTCCCTTTTTGAACATGTCACGAGAGACTTTCTCAATATTAAGACTTTTTTGAATTGCATTATATGTTTGGTTTAATATAGCAGCGCAACACATTTTTATATAAGGACATTTGGCTAAACTTAGTGCACATTTTCTCAGACAGGCGCAGCTGTGTGTATGGACTCATTGATTACTATAGTGCTTCATTTAGATCCGCACAAAACTATGCATTGTTTTTTTCTGCACCTGTGAATGAGCCCTAAAATACACTTGTGTTGTAGGCCATATAGGCATTGTGCTGTACTATGTTAAAACCAAAAACAGTACACAGTAATGAAACACATAGGGGGGGCTTTATAAAGAATTTGCATAGCCTTTTGTGCAGTGAAAGTGCATCTACATTCATCCTGTGAAAATAGGCAAAAAAACAAACGGGAATAGGTTAAATCCTGTGCTGTTTGATTGCAAGCCATTGCATTTAATTGGAAAATACTACATTTGGCCACTAGATGGAGCTAAGTATCATAAAAAATCTTAGGATACTTAGCTCCATCTAGTAGCCAAATGTAGTATTTTCCGTTTATAATCAATGATTTATATTTGAACAGCACAGGCTATAGCGTTGGCCCACCCTTTGCAGCTATAACAGCTTCAACTCTTCTGGGAAGCTGTCCACAAGGTTTAGGAATGTGTCTATGGGAATGTTTGACCATTCTTCCAGAAGTACATTTGTGAGGTCAGGCACTGATGTGGACAAGAAGGCCTGTCTCGCAGTCTCTGCTCTAATTCATCCCAAAGGTGCTCTATTGGGTTGAGGTTAGGACTTTGTGCAGACCAGTCATGTTCCTCCACTCCAAACTCACCCATCCATGTCTTTATGGTCCTTGCTTTGTGCACAGTCCAAATCATTTGGTGTTGGAGGTTTATAGTGTGGGTTGTTTTTCAGGGGTTGAGCTTGGCCCCTTAGTTCTAGTGAAGGGAATTTTTAAGGCATCAGCATACCAAGACATTTTGGACAATTTCATGCTCCCAACTTTGTGGGAACAGTTTGGGGACAGCCCTTCCCTGTTCCAACATGACTGTGCACCAGTGCACAAAGCAAGGTCCATAAAGACATGGATGAGCGAGTTTGGGGTGGAGGAACTTGACTGGCCTGCACAGAGTCCTGACCTCAACCAATAGAACACCTTTGGGATGAATTGCAGCAGAGACTGTTTGCCAGACCTTCTCATCCAACATCAGGGCCTGATCTCACAAATGGGCTTCTGGAAGAATGGTCAAACATTCCCATAGACACTCCTAAACCTTGTGGACAGCCTTCCCAGAAGAGTTGAAGCTGTTATAGCTGCAAAGGGAGGGTCAACTCAATATTGAACCCAACGGACTAAGCCTGGGATGCCATTAAAGTTGCGTGGCAGGAGTCCCAATACTTTTGGTAATATAGTGTGTATATATATATATATATATCTCCCAACTTTTTAAGATGGGAACGAGGGACACCTATAAGCAAAAGTATGTAGGCAAAGGACATACCCCCTGTCACACCCCCTTAAAGGAGAATTGTACTAAAAAAATGATAAGTTAAACCCACAAGAGCTTTTTTTTTTACCACTACTATTCCTCTATACTGGTTTTTGAAATTTACAAATGCAGCAATTTAGAAACTGGGTGAAAGATTTAGCACTGAAACCCTTTTTGAAAGATAAATAGTGCATTTTTATACAACTGTATAGATCAGACCAAAATGAAGGACAAATGAGGAAGAAAGATGGACAGAGGGACATTGTTCCAAATCAGGGACAGTCCCTCGAAATCAGGGACAGTTGGGAGCTATGTATATATTACAAATAGACAGTGTGTTAGTATTTTATTATCTGTCCTCTGCAATGTATACTGCATATATTATATATATATATATATATATATACATATATATATATAGTGTGTGTGTGTGTATTTATCTCCTATCCTATATCACATAATGTGTTTTTTATAAGACATTTGAGTGCATTATAAATGCCTAACATTGCAGAACACGTATAAATGCAGATAATTTGTCAAAGTGTCTTTTAGAAATGATTGGGAGTTAGCTGCAGGCAAACCACTAAACATGTACAAAACAATCTCATTATGCTTCTCTATACAGCACTGCTTGCTTGTGTCTGGGATTTTCTCATGTCAGTGCAGGCCAAAGTATGTACAAATTGACACACACACAGCTCCACTAGCATACACACTAAGTAGGATATACAGAATATATTCTATAACATATTACAGTGCATGCCTTGGTTTAGCTAGTGTGGGATTATAGGTTACAGTGCAGCACTAATTTAGTACAACGGCAAATGAAAATATCATCATACTTGAGACCACACCATGTAGAGTGCTGCAGGGATCCCATGTCTCGCAATCTCTGTATTGCAATGGAAGTGATGGCCATCATTTGACATATCACCTGCCAAACCCTGTTACCAGGGTCTGAATATTCTAATGTAATTTCACATATTACGTTTTTATTATACCTCTTTGTCAAGCCCAGTCTGGTTACAGATCATGCAAATATTGTACAAAATACAAATAATTTGAACAGGATTTATAAGATTTTTGTAATATATAAGAAGAAAGCTAGAAAAGTGCTTTAAAGCAATGAAAATGTAAATAACCAATGTTTCCCAGTGGTTTCCCAGTGTGCTGGAAAATATATGATCAATTCAACCAGCAAAATGACACTCCACAGAAGAATTGGTTGGGCCTGGATTTGAATCTGTAATTGCTCTCTGTGGAAGGCTTTAGTTAGTATACAATTGAAATATACGCAATACCTAATCGAGGGTCCAGCTGTTCATTACAAGGGGTTGTAAGAGTAAGTATACCACATGAGTAAATTTGTGGTTAGAAATAAGCATGCACTTTTTGGAAACCATGTGAAATTGTTTGGTATGTTACAGAAAAATGCAATCCATACTACTTTGGCCTGAAAAAGGCTGAACCTGCAGAGGTATGTATCACTGCACTCCAGATCCAGATTTTTCAAAAGCCAACTTGATCTGATGAGGCGGTTCATGCCAGTAAAGACAATGGAACTGGGGGCGGGGATGGCTTTTCTATACCCATTGCAGTCCTTTTCATTGTCAATAAAGGAATCAAAGGGGGGGGGCAAAGTTGCATTCTTGCCCAGAGCCCTATTCTGCCTTCCCATCCATCTCTGCTGCACCTCATCTGCCAAGCCATACCAAAGAGTTTTTAATCTTTCTTTATACTGGCACTGCCCAACTCTATAGTAGACACTTGGCCTTTTTTTTTTTTTTTTTTTGTTTAAATCAAAGGCAGCATATCCAATAGCAGGTACATTACCATCATGCAAGGTCATCCATAATCATCAGAATTCATCCAAAAACACAAATACAAGTGGTTCCATTCTGCAAATAGCAAGGAGTTCCTGTATAAATCCAGGTCTCTATAAGGTAGAAAGATGCAAACGCCAACATGTCAGCTTATAAGGCCCCATTCACACCTGAGCATTTTGTAGCTTGAAGCCTGAAGCTACAAAATGCTGGAGGGGAAAATATCAATGATTCTCTATGGAGATGGTTCACATCTCCACTCAAAAACGCCTGAAGCCAAAAGCCTGAAAACGCCTGAAGCTCAAACAAGTTCCGGAAGAATTTTTTTTAGGCAGATTTGGGCGTTTTATGCTTTTTACATTCGTGACCTTTTGACCTGTACAAAATCGTGGCAAAATCACAGTAAAATTGCATTTAAAAATGCGACGAAATCGTGGTAAAATCACAAGACTATCTGCCTGAAAACGACATGCACAGGTGTGAATGCAGTCTCTAGCCCCGTAGCCTCGTACACACGATGTGATGGCCGGACGACCATACGTTCAAAATCGTATGTTGGCTGTTGTGTCTCGCGTACTGATGTGCACTAAGCGATCGTACGACCAAGCCAAATGTGGTGACATGCTATGAGCGCATAAAGAGGAAGTTCAGGTGCAAGTGATTTGTGAATTAGGAACGTAGGTTTACACGAAGGGACACTTCTGGGCGTTCCTGACTTCTGTGCATGTGTGTTTTGCATGTACAACTTGTTGGACCAACTTCTCTGTACGCATGATACAACAGTTGTACGACCGCGTGTTGTACAACAAAAGTTTTCTAGTCTGCTCATCCAACTTCTGTTGTACGACTGTCACACATGGGCTGTTCTAATTGCGTGTACTAATGATCGGATGATCATACAACAAGCTGTTGTACGACCATTTTTATACAACCATTGCACCGTGTGTACGAGGCTTAAGTGAAAAAATGGACTACAACAGAAGAACAGTTTGACAGACAGGAGTTAAATGTAAACTAAAAAACAACATGGTCACATGTACCAATTCAATTGGGGCAAAGGGCAAAGAATGGGAAAAAGGAAAGAAATGGGAAAGAAAAGGAAAAGAGAAGTCCAAGTAGGGGCATGAAGAGAAAGGGTCCAGTACACTCAGGATGGGACCCTCCTGCCCGGGTCCAAGAGAGAAGTTCTTTCAAAGCAAGCTTTGGGTGATAGAGAATGGAGCCGAAACTCAGATAAAACCAACAATAGGGAAATCAGAACATGTCAAGATGAGGAGGTTTAAACTCGGAGGCTGGGTTCACACTAGTGTGAATTGGATGCAGATTTCACCACATCCAATTTGCATGACAGGAGATTGTGACCGGCTCTCTATGGAGCCGGTTCACACATCTCCGGGGTGGCTGCAGGGTGGCTTGCACAGGAGTCCTGTGCGTCTTTGTCTCCATTTTAGGACAAATTCAGGCAAAAATTAGTTCCTGATTCGTCCCTGAAAAGGAGAACAGGGATGCACCGGACCCTTGCTGTGAGCCGCTCCACACGGAGATGTGAACCCAGCCTCAATGTTATTACAGGGGAAAGAGAAAGTCAATTCTATCCATGGAATCCAGGTGTTATGAAAATTCTCCTCTTGGTTATAAAGGGTAGCTGTCACGTCTTCCATTTTGCAAATATCATTGACTTTAGAAAACCTCATATGCGTCACTGGGAATTTGGCCCTTTCTTCAGAATTATCTGGTTTATTCGAACAGGCAAGAATCTAAAATTTGCAAAATGTTCCTAAAATAGTCAATTTGATTTTGGTTTACCTGATATTATAAAATAGGAGATGTATTTCAGGTGCAGAAATACTTCCTTTGACATAGAGAACCCAGTGGTGGTACTGCACAGGGCACAGCAGCTGTTCCTGGGCCCTTAACCCAGGTGAGCTCCTTTGTGATGCTTGGACACACATCTCAGTAGATATTCAGGGAGCTGTGCACAATATTTCTGCACCTATCATCAAGCACATGCTTCTTTTAGTATATATACAGACTTTGGAACTGAAACTAATGAAAACAAGGTATGCAGCTGATATTTTTATAATGGTAGCCATTGATTTGAGATGCATATATGCAGTGTTTACATAGAACATGTAGATATAAATGAAAGGTATGTGCTATAGAGGGTATGTTCATATTCACATTGCCATATTCTGTTCCTCCTTTCTCCCTTCATTCCTGTAGGGTGTTTCTGCTAATCACTGATATCTTTAAGAGAGCGGCCTAAGGCTCACCAGTCTAAATCCATATATCAGTAAGGACTGGGTGCCTAGATAACATATTACCATCATACATTATCAGAATGCTGTTGCTATGGAAATGTATAGCCACAATACATCACAAGCATGACATCACTAAGCTAATGTATTGCTAAGAATGCTGTGCATACCAGGAGATACACCTTATAAACAATGGCACCAAGACAGCAAAATATTCCTCAAACAGATTTTTACCCAGTAAAAAGTAATGGCATCTAGACAGATAAGATGTATTCTTAATATATCTTTGGTTAGATCCTCTGTTTATCTTATTTTTTCCTGTTGCATGTGTCTAAGAGGCGGGGAGGTTATGTATTGTGGTAGTCAGGTTTTTATAATATAGTATTGCAATAAGTGTCTAATTCTCTAATAACAACATTCAAGCTTCCTTACAAAACAGTTATGTGCATACATGCAAAATGCGGCCATTCAGACAGTTTAAGGGGGAGGGAGGAGGACAACGGAGTTTAATTTAAATTATGCAGAAGATACAACTTGCCATTCCTTTTAATACACTGACACAGTTTAAATAGATGCATAAAACTGGAGGAAAGCAAAAGAAAGTGGAGGTTGTGCTCATGCGGGTCAGCTGGATATTGCTGAAGAGGGTTCAAAAGCAATATGGGAAATCTGACTTTGCTGTGAGCATCATTCCACTGTACATTCACCTAAAGCTTAATATATGGAACATTTTACAGTATAAGTTTGTTAGACTCAATATTTTCTTCATTAAATGTGTGTATATATATATATATATTAATATATATATATATATAAACTTGGGAGAAGTCGTTATAGGTCGACTGGGCGTACTCGTGTTGG
>BLSH010391565.1:1137772-1150520 GCA_018402905.1 Glandirana rugosa | reverse complement strand
GCTGTGTGGGGCTCCAGCCGCGTCATTAATTCAAAGTAATCTGTGAATGAATTAATTACAAGTCCAGTCTGCCACCGGGGCAGCCAAACTTGTAGTTTCAGTGGACTGGTGGCATGCTGATCAGCACACTCAAAGTCCATTCACAATCCTTCCAGCTTTCAAACTGAAAGACCATAGAGAGGTATGAGCGGAAAGCTGGAGAGAGTGTGCAGGAGCCTGACATTGCACCCGCAATCCACTAATCAGTTCCCTGTAGAAAAAAATATTAGATGCACTTTTTTACCTGCATTTAGTATTTTTTTGGTATAGGTGAACATATCCTTTAATCACTTGCCAACCTCCCGCCACAGCGTGATGGTGGCAAAGTGGCCCGTTACCGTGAACCGCCGTCACCTGACGGCGGCCACTATAACTAGTATTGTGAGCGCGTGCACCGCCGGAGATGCGCTCGCACGCTAACTGTGTTCCGGGGGGGCCAGGGAGCAGGTAGGGCGGACTCGATGTCCGCCGGCTACCCGCAATGGCTCCCCCGCAGTGAGAGAACGGAGGTCGGTGTATGTAAACACGGATCTCTGTTCTGACAGAGGGGGAAGGGCTGTGATCACAGGCTCCCTGTATATGGAAGCCATGGTCACTCCCCTCCCCCAACCAGCCCAGCCCCCATACAGTTAGAACACACTGAGGGATCACAGTTAACCCTTAGAGCACCCCCTCCAGGTTAACCCCTTCACTGCCAATGGCATTTACACAGTAATCAGTGCATTTTTATAGCACTGATCGCTGTATAAATGCCAATGGCCCCAAAAAAGTGTCAAAATGGTCCGACATGTTCGCCGCAATATCGCAGTACCGCTAAAAATCGCAGATCGCCACCATTACTAGTAAAAAATAAAAAAAATGAAATAAAAACCCCAGAAATTAATTCTCATCATTCGTAAACGCTGCAATTTTTGCGCAAACCAATCAATAAACGCCAATTGCAATTTTTTTTTTACCAAAAATATGAGGAAGAATATAAATCGGCCAAAATCTATGAAAAAAAAAGTTTTTTTTATATTTTGTATTTGTATTTTAGCAGGGCAGTTAAAGGGACGCAGTGCCGAATCGCAAAAGTGTGAAATCCTTCCGGGGCTGAAGTGGTTAAGAAGCAACCATTTAATTACAAATATCTATTACTCACTTTTCCTTTGCTTCACCGCTACTTGGAGCTTATAGTATATACTGTATAAATTCACTCACTGATATGATGAAAATGAGGACTGACAAATCCCAAACTGAGTGGGGAGAATGAGGAAGACGTACTTAACACTATGCCACCCTAATTTCTCCAAAATACACAAGTCATTAATAAAATGGTCAGATTTAAATCTTATGTCTAGAGTGGACATCCAGAGCTGGTAATACAGTTCATATACCATATACAAAAAATGTTACATTCCTAACTGGGCATGGCAGCAAGTATCACAGACTTTTTAAAAGGAGTACAGCCAAAGCTCCTTTGGCTGTACTTCTCCTGTGTATCACAGGAGTGCAGTTCGTGACCCATTTTCAGCAGACAGTGGGCTGAAATCCGCTGTCTGATGATGTCATGCCTGGACCAATTTCTCCACAGCCCAACACTCCAATTAGCGTGCGGGGTAAAGGGGGGGGGTTGGGCAGAGCAGAGAGGGGAGACTCACAGTCACCAGCTCTTTGCTCAGGGAGCTGTGAGAACCAAGCGGTTTGCAGTATTTGATCTCTCAGTTCTCTGTGTTACAGCCGGCGGGGGACCGATGCTGCATCCACCTGGGTAAGTATAAATCTGCAAAAACCCTATACCACATATTTCTCTTTTAAAGGTCAGATTTGCTGCAGCAGATGGTGTGAATTGTGTTTTTATTAAGCACATGGTGGTGGCTACCATTTGTGCATGTTAAGGCTTAACTGCGGAGCTACCCAACCTCAACGTTGATCACTTTCAGTCTGTTGGAAAACATCTGCACAGGGTGAGGCTGAGAATGCAATCATCATAATTAATATTTCAGATAAGCATTAACATGTTAATATCGCTTGAAAAGCCATCCATTGAGTTCATGGCACTACCTGTTATAGGGTGACAAATGTCTTCTAATTGTACTCACCCTGTCACACTGGATGGGAAATGGCGTCTTGCATCACCAGCTCTGCCACTTACGCGTTACCCCACGTGGTGTAAAGCCTTAGGCCCCTTTCACACTTGTGCGACTTGTCCTACGACTTGGGACTGTAAAGTCGCATGACAAGTCGTACACTTTGATTTCCAATGAGTACCATTCATATCTGTGCGACTTCAAACTAGTCCCTGCACTACTTTGGTCCGACTTTTATGCGACTTGAGGTCCATAGACCTCAAGATTACACAGGCATTGCTTCAAGTGCATCAAAATTGCTGCAAAATCACTGTAAAAATCGTGCGACTTTCAGGTCGTACACATGATCAGAAAATCGTATGAAAAATACCGCTTTCAAATCGATCGTACAATAATCGGATCATTAGTACAGAGCTTTCGAGAGCCGATCATGACAGTTCATCCGATATTATCCAAAGGGACAAACGCAAAAATTTTTCTCGTACGATGTCCAATCGTATGATCTTCGTTTGATCAGTACAGTTGTCGTTCGAAAATGCAATACAAATACACTACAACACTTCACATCACTTCTGATTTTTTATTCTGTTGTATGAGAATTTTCATAAACTCTTCCGACTCGATCTGAGATAAGCATGCCAAAAAAAAAGGACGATAATCTCATCGTGCGTACCAGGCATTAGGGTCAGAGCCGGTGACGTAAGTTGTCTTCTCAGTACAGTTGGGCGGAAGGGAACACCGTTAGTCTATGTGAGCCTATTAAGGCCCCTTTTACACTTGTGCGACCTGAAAGTCGCGCGATTTCACCACAATTTCTGCCGCGATTTTTCCATGATTTTGATGCACTTGAAGCAATGTCTGTGTAATCTTGAGGTCTATGGCCCTCAAATCGCATCAAAGTCAGACCAAAGTAGTGAGGGACTACTTTAAAGTCACACAGATATGAAGGGTACTTGGAAATCATGGGGTACAACTTGTCGCAGGACAAGTTGCACAAGTGTGAAAGGGGCCTGAGCAGAATCTACCTATTAAAGAAACAGTACAGATTTACTGTATGTATATTTCATCCACAAGCGGCAGCCTCTATTTGTGATGCCCCCAATGGCGATTTGAGTATCATATGTGCAAGTTTTGTGCACTTAGGTATGTGAGTGTATTTTTAACAGTTTGGTTTTAATAAAGTAATATGTTTTATGGAAAGCACTATGATTCTTTATATGTTCTATCTAAGTATCTGAGTATTTGGATCTGTGGGAGATGTACATGCAATTGGGGTGGGCTGAGAGGACAAGTTACAGCTTCTGTTATACCTGGTGATATCCCTTAAAGGGCATATTTGACCTATTAAAGTGATATAAAAACACACTCTAAATAATTTACATTGTCCCTTCTATTTCTGTACATGGACGATGGTACTGTAATTATTTTAATACAAAAACATCTAATTAGCCTATTTACTAATTGATATACAGCTGTCACATGGTCCAGATCTTTCCCAGCCTGTCTGCAGGAAACATAAGCAGGAGGGGATTCTAGTCACATGTTCAAAATAATAAAAAAACAGTCTTTGGAATACAGAGTAAAAATAAATAAATAATATCAATAAACTATTATAAATTAGCATACAAATATACCTTTGAAATGAAATGGGTTTTTTTGGCAATAACATGGTGTGAGTGGATTTCTGACAGTTACAGGCTGTGTCTCACACCCCCAGCCTGTGTCTTAGAATAAGAGGGAGTTAAAGCCTCCATTAATCTACATGTAGTATCCCACCCCCAATATGTTTAGCTGGTTAGTGGGCATGGAGGAGGAGGGAGGGAGTGGGCTGTCCTTTACCACTGTGTATTTACCCACATGTGTGTCTCTATAGTCAAATGGGCTGCTCAGATGTGATAGGGAGGAAATGCTCAGCACAGAAACTCACTGAAAACTGAGCATGTGCAGAGTTGCCACTACAGCTGCAAAATCCCTACCTGAATTGGGGACATGAACAGAAGGGGGAGATAAAGAGCAGCAAGATCAACCATTTTTTTTTGCAGAATACAGAAAACAAATCTCATGATGACTGAGGGAGCATGAACAGTATGTAATACACCATTTACTGATAGTTTTGTATGATGTGGGTTTAGTGACACTTTAATCATAGGTCAAATTGGGAAGTGAGCTGTAAAGGTGGTGGTGTGTTGAGCATGAGGTGTGTTATATTCACAGAAGAGATTACATATCAAGAAGCTGAGGAAGTCCACTGAATAACACAACATGTGGACTCTTTCTTTTTTCAGTATTTTATTCATTTATTTATTTATTCTGTGATTATTGGAGATTCACAGTGGATTGTCATTTGTAGTACAGTGCTGAATCATTTTGTTATATTTTAATTACTGGTGTATATGCATATAAAGGTGAAGTGGCAGAAACAGGCTGCAGAAGATCAGCAGCACTGAACTTCAACAACTGGTTAAAAGAAGTAATTAACATTATATAAATAAGAGAACTGGGCCTCTATGTGCGTTAATACAGCCAAAATGTCTGCAAATGTATCTGCAGTAGACACCAGTTATTGCTCTTGTATCTGGCTCCAGACTGTACCTCCAAAGCCAATATGTCTGTATGCAGGTTGCCTACAGGTTATTCAGATAGTGTCTGATGCATGCTGGGTAGGGGTTAATCCTGTGCCTTGCTGTTCCCCTGGCTTTTTGGCCTATCCAAAAAAAGGGAGAAGGCCCGGGGTCCAGGGCCTCTTGCCGGTTCTTGTGCAACAGAAGAAGTGATTGCTGCAGAGGAGGACTGCTGTACCTTGCACCGGGAGACTGGAGATTTTCAAGTTTTGGAGATCACCAAACATGGACTTTGGAGGGTGCTTGATGGTTCCTGGCGTATCAAAAGAAATAGGCTCAGTAAAGCACATGTGGGGTATAAAGCGGAACCAGTACTACAAGGTTGACTTGGCAGGACAAGTCAGAGGAGGAATGCAGTTGATATGTGTAACCAGTAACCAGAGCAGGGTACAGTGCAGCCCACCGTGAAGCGTGGTAACTGGCATAGGTGACGGGTCCTCTAGTAGCGAGGGGGTTATTGACCTGACTCCCTCACCAGCGGTCAGTCTCCCATAGCAAATGGCACCAAATGCGCATTACGGAAACCTATAGCCTGGCAGCATGGTACAGGCAGGGCTGGGACAAGGGGTGGGCAGGAGAGGCGGCTGCACTGTGGTATCATGTGAGGTGGGGGGGGCACCGCAAGGATATTGAGGGGGAGAGGATTTGGGGGTCATCAGGGGAAAATAATTGTTCTAGGAGGGGAAATATGGGGGGATGCTGGGTGACTCAGGGGGATTTGTGTTGGGAGGGGGATGGGAGAAGAGGATTTGTGCTAGGAGGGGATTTGGGGGGTTTGTGCTAGAAGGAGCTTTTTTGGGGGTGGTTGGGGGAGATTTGTGCTAGTATGGATGATTGGTTAGGAGGTAATCATGCAGATGTAGCCAAGTTCTCCTTCAGGAGTGGCTGGTAGTTGTGGTCTACCTGCCCACTGCCCTCAATCAAACAATTTCCATACACCCGGAGTCACTGAACAGGCCAGTACTTTGTTTTGTTGTTTTATTTAGGGGTTAAACTTGGATAGGGATGACTGTGGGATGCCCAGTAATTGAAATCGGGACCTTCAATATACACCTCCGGTATATACACTCCTTCTCCTCCAGTACACTACTTGCTGACCGTTATACTGTTGCTTCACTGATCTGAAAGGAAATTTATCAGACCTCCTATCACTTCCTCTTCACCACAGCTAGCACATGGTGAGGCCTGCTCTGACTGCTAGCAGAGCCTCAGAACCACCCTTTGTGGATAAGGGTCGCAGGCTCCCTTCTGTGAAGCCATGGACCCTCATTTGCATAGCTAAGTACGTTGGTGCTAGCTGGGCACTGGATGAACTACAACTCCCAGCACATCCATCTTCCAGACCCATCCGGCCTGCTTTCCGTTCTAATGGCTCTCCTTCCCCTTGTTTGGCTCCTCCGATCACTACAGACTGCATGCTACCTTCCCAGCCTGTCTTAGCCTTCTCATCCAACTCCCAGGGACTGACACTCACCGACTATTTGGTGGATCCTTTAAAGAGTCTCTTTCCATGTAGAACACAACTGCTCTCCTGCTTCCTTGTGCCACCCCAGGAGTCAACTCCCACTCCTGGCTGCACCCTAGCCCCAGGCCTCAAGGTCACCCCCCCCCCCCAGACTGGGGGCTCCCATACTGGGCGAGGCCTGATCCGCAGTTCCAGCTACATTCTCATCTCTTCCACCCAAACTCTACTGACACCTGCTGGCAGATTGCTGTATATAAGGAGGCCTGTCCAGACCATGGATTAGTCAGGGCTCCTTGTCATACATCAGGAAGTGACACCTCCTCATCATTCCCCTTTTCCAGAACCTTCCCAGTTCAAAGGGGGAGGAACCTCCAAGGGGTGTTCCTTCCCTCTATCTCCAGCCCCTCCCTAAGCCACTCCCCAGCCCAGATCAAAACATTCAGGCCTGCACTTATTGTCAGGCCTGACTAGATTTTACCTCTTCTAACAAAAATCTACAAAAATAAAGCACCTATCACTATGGGGGCGTTACACTGATTAGTGCCCATTTTGGGGGGGGGGTTTGCTGTCACCTAATGCTTATACTTCTTGGGGGGGCGCAGTTTGGCATGTTCACCCTGGGCTCTAGGTGACCTTGTCCCAACACTGGATACAGAAGTGAAGGAGTTAACAAGTGCACATATGGCGTCCATGCTAGGTGCACCAGGACCCCATTCTGTCATTGGGAGTGAGGTGTCAGAGGTACACAGGACTGGTGGACAGAGCACAGGCTCAACAATGTCCCTCCTAAATGCAACATACGCCAGGCAACAGTGTGATATGGGACAGCACTTTTGCAGAGGAACTCTGTGTTTTTATTACTGCACACTCTTTAATTCTCATATGACCGCCGTCCCTGCCTTATCCTGGGCATTGATGAGCACCTGCACGGCAAAAGGTACCCCCATGTGCAAGGCAAGTGGCCTCGCCCACAAGTACATTTGAACATATATGGCGGGCATGTCTGAGTTTACCAGGTCATTTACATAGTCTTAGGGCATACTCTTCAAAAGAACCCGAGACAAACCTTTATTAGGCAAAAAAACCTAAAGGGATGTTCAAAATGTCAAATTTAAATTACTTACTCATAATTGCATCACAGTAAAAAACAGGCTATCACCAGCGCCTGGAAGAATTTAGCTGGCCAACCATGGACCCATGGATGGCCACTCCCGTTTATGAGAAGTTGATCGATAGATTGAGCTGGCTTGTTGATAAATCTTTGCTCGATCAGGACATGCCGCCAATCTGCTGCAGCACTGATCACTGTATTTTGATGGCGGGGGAGTCCCGCTGTCAGAATATAATGACATGGGGGGAGGATTCCTCTATCCACCTCAAATTTGTGGATGGGGGGATCGGTTCAGTCTTGTTTTTTGTTCACCTGCCCACCCAGTTGAACTAAAAAAGAACTGAACCATGTATGGCCAGCTTTAATCTATGCCCATTTCAAAATTCAAACATAAAGGGGTTGATTTTCAAAAACTGGAGAGTGCAAAATCCGGTGCAGCTGTGCATAGAATCAGCTTCCAGGTTTTTTTTTATCAAAGCTTAACTGAACAAGCTGAAGTTACAATGATTGACTACAAAGCAAGGCTGCACCAGATTTTGCACTCGCCAGTTTTAGTAAATAAACCCCAAAGTCTCTCAAACTTTTCAAGTAAGTCAATGCCATGCAGAAGGATAGAGCACATAATTTCAGGAACAAATGGACCCCATGGATAGAAAGTTATATTCCTGCTAACTTTGCAATTTTCTCTCTCACAATTTAGCTATACATTACTAGTGGGTTCTAGTCCTGTTTATTTATTTTTTTCTTGTTTTGTTCCTTCTTCCCTCCGTACATCTTTTCGTTCTTTATTCCCCCTCCCTCGCTATTTTCCCCTGTGTCCCTTTCCCACTCGTCTAACCCCATCCCTATAGATTCTGACCCTCCCTTTCCTTCTTCTTTTTTCCTTTGTTACAATACTACAAATTCGTTGCCTGTCTGTTTTAGACCTCCCTATATAGCCCCAGCAATGACCATACCAAAGGCCAACCAATCTCTATCACTGCTTTTTGCTTGCTTTACGTTTATGATTGATTATTATTTAGCTTACCAAAAAAAAAAAAAACAGCTTTTGAAAAATTAATGTTGTTTCAATAAATATTTCAAGACAAATAAACTTATTTTTTTGGATGATTGCTATTTTTTTCTATGAATGATTGGTACACAGTGCCTAAACGAAATAAACGACATACAGTTAAGGGTATACATCTTCTTTAAATTGCCCATTTTCCTGACTTGAGTGAAGAGAAGAATGACTAAGGACAGGTTTACTTTAAAAGAAACAAAGGTTCATCATTACTGTTGTTTTCCAGTGTAGGCATAAATAGGCTTAAAGCCCAAATTTGTTTAGAATAAAATGATTTAAATTATCTCCTCTCCTGCATTGTCCCCACAAAAACTCCTTTTTCCCACTAGCTATCCCTAGACGTCATTTAACCCACAAGACTGGGGACATCCTGGAGGTGCACACAAATACAGCAATGTAGAGAGCAGCGTTGAGGTCATCATATCAGTGTCAATCTCTCCTGTACTGGGGACATCCCACCACTAGACACGATCTACAGAGGAAGAGGACCATGTGCACCTTGTGACCATCCTGAAGACATTTGGAAAAGGTAATCATAAAAAAAAATATTGTTGGGGGCTGTTGGAGGGTGCTCAAAGAGGGTAAAACGGAGTTCTAACCTTTAAACACTTTAATAAATAAAGCCGCTTGCAGCTAAATGTTATATGTAAAGTCATAGTGGTCTACTAAGAACCCCAGCTTTTCGCTTTTATCTTCAGCTTGTAGAACAAATACGTCATCCATCAATATAACTCAGCTAGGCTGTGGATTACGGAATGGAATCATAATATGTCCATCAATCACTCAAGCTGAGATTTGAGATTTGCTTTTACCAAACTCACAAAAGTTAAATATAGGCAGCAGAGGTTGGGGGCCTGAGGGTCATTATAATACTACAGGAACTAGATCATTCATCCTATACACAGAGCAGTACAAGATAATACAACATACGGTGCAGCCACTTCTACGATCATTTGTCACTAGTGTAGCTTTTCCTAGATATGATCAAATAAAAGGTAAATTCTTATGTCTTCCTTGAACACACAGGCTTCTGCGAAGATTCCCATTGTCTGAAACTAGACATGTTAATCGGTCAAAAACCCTCTCATAACACATGGCTTGTTGATCAGGAAAGCAATCTGTACCTGTTTACCATTTAAAATAAGTGAGCTTCCTGCCATAAAATTCTAAATTGGTTTAGTTCTATGTTTCATCATGAGCTGCTTTTAGAGCATTTTTACTAAACTAAAGACAAATGTTTTTAAGGAACAATTTAAAGCATATCCATGGTAAAAATGTAAGATCATATATTTCAACATTGTATATTTGAATTATTTTAATTTTATTTCCTACTCCTATTAATCTGAACAAGATCCCCACACATTTACTTCCTTATATTATGTGACACGTATTCACTATGCCATGTGGATATGCACTGTGTCACACATTTCACAGTGCTTGCCTTCTGAACTACAGAGGAGCTTCATGAGGTGGAGTCATTAAGGGTATCACTGCTTGCAGGCATCAAGGTACCATGGGATATGTAGTCCTTAGGGATTGAAACGAAACAACAAAGCATGCAGGAAATCCAGGAAGTTGTGTAAAGAGATGAGAGATTTTTCAAATAAGATTATATTGGATGGTCAAATATAAGTATTGTTTGTATTGTTATTATAATGCAGGTGTTATGACATGAAAGTGTATGTTGTGGCCCAGGAACTCTTTTAATCCAGTTTTATATTTATAGCACCAACCCGGAAATGGTCTGGCTGTTTGGCCCCAGGTTCCATTCCCTGATAGGCACACAGCAGCCTGGCACATGGTATTTCACATGCCAAATCAGAGAACAGACTGCAATGTCTTTTGTGTTTTTTATTTTGTTAGAGAACTGGGATATGGTAAGGGTGAGCCTAGGGATACTCTAATAGACCTTATCAACTTGAAGTAGAGAACACTAAATTTGAACTATTCCTTCAGGTTGAAGGCACCCCCTTTAAAGTAAGTGAAGGTGAACTGGTACTAAAATAGGGACTCTCAGCAGATGTATAGTTCTGAATGTACAAAAGAAAAGATCTCCCAAAAGAGGCCAAAGAAAGCCACCTATAGTATCAGTCAGTTTCTGTACTGGCTTTACCTGTGTTCTGGATCCTTAGAGGAGCTCTCTGCAATCTTTAGGAGGCTAAGCCAGAGTTTGCCCAGCCAAAGCAAGAGCCGAGACCCCAAAAAGGATTTCTGCATGTGAACTCTCAGGGGTACCACAGCCCTCAGGCTGGGTCTTACTCCCCCAGGAACAAGAGAGCTTTGTTCTGGGCCTCAGCCTATTTTTTACCCCTATTGCAGCTGTCACACCCACTGAAGACGTCAGCACGACCAAGCGCCGCGTTGGGGTGGGCTGGACAGGAAGAGACGTTATCACATTGATCCAAACTGCAGTATATGTCTGTGAGAAGAGGATCACTCACACTGTGGATTGTTTTTTGGATCAGCAGAGTCTCCGCTATGTGTGATTAAGCGCTGTTATCCTGGTGCAAAGCTGTGCACCAATGAATGTGAGTGAGCATTTTTATGGTTTTAGAATACAAATTTAAACACTGGGGCGCTACATATTCCTTAAAATCATTAAATAATTTTACACAGAGCTAGCATACAAACCCACATTTATCTTGATATTATTATCATGTAAGCCACAGTACAGAATTCAGATTGAGATATAGAGGGACAGCATTCTCAGCCAATCAGGGCTCTATTGTTTTGTATGTTCTTTCAACCTAACAGTAAACATTTCTGAACCACGTAAGGGAAATAAAGAGTGTCATATGCAGTTGGGGGTGCTTGTTATGGCACTTCTATGGATTAGTGTGAAAAAGCAGAGGTACTACATCAGGAGAGGTCATAGAGATGACCTCATGAACATGCTGCTCCTCCTTCAGTGTCCAATCACAAGATTGAGGGAACAGAGGTGATTAAGAAGGTATAACTACAGCATTTATTTTTTCTTATTGACAATCATCAGGTAGGTGGGCGCCATTATTATGATTTTGGGGAAGCAGAGTGTTAAACTGTGCACATAGATAGATGGCTGCAAAAGTAAAGTAGGACAATGCATGTGGGGCATAGAGTTGAGATCCTGAAATTATATACCTAGAGTCTTTCCACATTGGAATAAATAGTTTCATGCAGGGCTGGCCCAAGACATTGTGCTGCCTGGGTCCAAGGATGAAATGCTGCCCCCCCAAAAAAAAATCACGCCCAACAAAAGGCCCCCACGTACATTATTTGATATCATGATAATTGAAACTAAAATTAAATGTATCAGGAAGTCAAATTTACATGCAACAGCACCCTGTCTATATGCAAAATTATATGACATACCATTATGTTCAATTCCAAGGGATGGGCTAGGGCAGTATAGGGATGGGCTAGGGCAGTATAGGGATGGGCTAGGGCAGTATAGGGGCAGGCTAGAGCAGTATATAGACAGGCTAGGGTAGTATAGGGGCAGGCTAGAGCAGTATATAGACGGGCCAGTGTAGTATAGGGGCAGGCTAGGGTAGTATATAGACAGGCTAGGGTAGTATATAGACCGGCTAGGGTAGTATATAGACAGGCTAGGGCAGTATAAAGCCAAAGTACTAAATCTTTCCTGCTCTCTAGAAGAGGAGGCTTCTCTACAGTGGTGAGGAGGGGGTATCTGTTTGCATGAACACCGGGTTTCACGCCACCGTGCTGCCACTTGATGGACTGGGGAACTCCCAACACTCTGGAAAAAACAAAAAAGCCCACAAGGGCGCACTGGCCTAGCGCATTATCCTCGGTAAAGACGTGTTTATTAAAAAATCGTAAAAACATACTCACGAGTTAAGAAAACAGGCATATCAAGCACTGGAATGGCTACATATCCAATCCACCATTTCTTGCTGGTGTCCTAGACAAGCTGACTAACGCGTTTCGAGGCCACAACCTCTTCCTCAGAGCCTATCGTACCATGTCAAGACCTCAGTTTTATATCACGCAGACAGCACAATTCAAGAGGTGCGGTCACCTGGTGTCCCACCCCTCTATGGGGCGTGGACCATAACGTGATTGGTCTGTATGCCCTCCACTCACAGGACACCCGCCTCCCTGAACCCAAGGGAACAACTCATGTAATTATGCAAACCTCCAAACAGCCCTGGGGGGGGGGATATGAGAAGTTGGTCTCCATTGCCATAAAAAAAATAACAACAAAAAAAATAAAATATATACATATATAGTATGCTGAGCATTAACATGGTGGCTCTCTCCACATGATCGGTATCACATATCACCATGCTAATACTCAACATACTATATACTGTATATATATATTTTTTTTTTTATGGCAATGGAGACCAACTTCTCATCCCCCCCCCCCCCCGGGGG
>BLSH010391565.1:1106306-1131181 GCA_018402905.1 Glandirana rugosa | reverse complement strand
TAGTGTCCACTTCATATAACGTCGGTCATGTGTCATATGTCGAGTCGTAATGTCCATTTCATATAACGTCGGTCATGTGTCATATGTCGAGTCGGCTGTATACTGTGTACTGGCTGCAATATACCCCACCTGTGATGTTGAGCTGTATACTGTGTACTGGCTGCAATATACCCCACCTGTGATGCAGAGCTGTATAATGTGTACTGGCTGCAATATACCCCACCTGTGATGTTGAGCTGTATACTGTGTACTGGCTGCAATATACTTTACCTGTAATGCTGAGCTGTATACGGTGTACTGGCTGCAATATACTTCACCTGTGATGTTGAGCTGTATACTGTGTACTGGCTGCAATATACCCCACCTGTGATGCTGAGCTGTATACTGTGTACTGGCTGCAATATACCCCACCTGTGATGCTGAGCTGTATACTGTGTATTGGCTGAATATACCCCCACCTGTGATGCTGAGCTGTATGCTGTGTTACTGGCTGAAAATACCCCACCTGTGATGCTGAGCTGTATACTGTGTACTGGCTGAATATACCCCACCTGTGATGCTGAGCTGTATAGTGTGTACTGGCTGAATATACCCCACTTGTGATGCTGAGCTGTATACTGTGTACTGGCTGCAATACACCCCACCTGTGATGCTGAGCTGTATACTGTGTACTGGCTGCAATATACCCCCACCTGTGATGCTGAGCTGTATACTGTGTACTGGCTGAATATACCCCACCTGTGATGCTGAGCTGTATACTGTGTTCTAGCTGCAACATACCCCACCTGTGATGCTGAGCTGTATACTATGTACTGGCTGCAATATACCTCACCTGTGATGCTGATCTGTATACTGTGTACTGGCTGCAATATACCCCACCTGTGATGCTGAGCTGTATACTGTGTCCTGGCTGCAATATACCCCACCTGTGATGCTGAGCTGTATACTGTGTACTGGCTGCAATATACCCCACCTGTGATACTGAGCTGTATACTGTGTCCTGTAATGCCAAGCTGCATACTCCTGACACAATATGCGGAATACAGGGGACGGAGTGGGTGGATTCTATAATGGGTGGGGGCTTATGAGAAGTAGGAGGAGTCAAAAAGGAAGGGCGGGGCCTGGCACCCCCCATCCTAAAAATTCACCAGCCACTACTGCAGAAAACCCTCCGTGAGGGAAAGGAATGTAATGAGCTGGAACTTTGTGTAAATAAAAGTGGGCAAGAAAAGACCATAAAAAGAAGATTGAAGTGAGTGTCTGTCTCCTAAATGCTATACCATTTGAAGCTGGTTCTCACACTATGTGAATTCAATCTTATATAGATGCAGTTTGAGATATATTTTAGAGGCATATTTATAAATCAGTAAATGTGACATTTACAAGATGTTCAGTGCATGTGGATCTTTATGGTGGATGTGTTTTAAATTGCATCCCCCTGCTGTTGCCTCTCACTTTTTGACTTGCTACTTGTTACCATTGATGTATTGAGGGGAGTGCTGTGGCCACTTGATATTTCCTTTTTTTTGCATTGCATGCAGCCACACTGCAGCACTGTGCAACGCAAAAAAAATTTGAGAGTCAGCACCCACTGCTTCCCGGAAGCTGAAATTCAGAACCACGTGTAAACTTTTTCCCTGCTTCAGTCATATGACAGAGCTATAGGGAGGACTTCCCCTCATTCGGAGAACTTCCCCTCACTCTGAGCTGCTGCTGCATATAGCCACCTGGTCTGCAGAGAGAGTTTAGGAAGGAAGGAGATCTATACTGAGGGTTCTGTACTGGGAATGGGGGTCTGTATTTGGGGAGAGGGGTGTCTACATGGGGGGGGGGGATCTATACTGGGGAGGAGTGATGCCTGTACTGTATTGTTGGGGAGGATTGGCTGCATTGAGGGGTCTGCACTGGAGGGGAGGGGTGTCTGCACTAAGGGTTCTGTGCTGGGGGAGTCTGCAATAGGGGAGGGAGTGTCCGTACTAAGGGGTCTTGTGCTGGAGGGTCGACCTGTACTGAAGGGTCTGTCCTGGGGGGGTCAGTCTGTACTGAGGGGGGTCTGTACAGGGAATCATTTTTGGTTGTATTCTGTAAAGTGACCTGTGCGTTATGCACTACTGACCCCCCAACACTTTTTATCAAGACTGGAGTAGCCAGAATTTGGAGAAGATGTGTATGACAACCAATTAGCCCCTATCTTTTATTTTTAAGACTTATCTGAACAAGGTGAGGATAAATGCTAATTGGTTGCCATGCACAACTGCTCCAGATTCTGGCTGCTTCAGGATTAGTTCACACTGAATTTGGATGTGGCTCACAGCAGGGGGTCCGGTGCATCCCTGTTCTCTGTTTCAGGGATGAATAAGGGCAGAATTTTTGCCTGAATTTGAACCTGAAGCTGAGCAAAACACACAGGACCCCTGTGCAATTCTCTCCGCAGCCACTCTGGAGATGTGTGAACCGGTTCCATTGAGAGCCGATCACAGTCTCCTGTCATGCAAATTGGATGCAGAGAAACCTGCGTCCAATTCACAATAGTGTGAACCCAGCCTTCATTTTTCCCCAGTGTATTTTACATTACATACTCCTGACTACTGTCTGCTGAGCTGTATATAACATACTCCTGACCACTGCACTTTAAGTGGATTACACCTGAAATTCTTCTTTAAGGTAGGCTGTGTGTAAAAGGCACTGTGTGTAATAGAACAGTTTCATACTAACAAATTGAGTGTGCCTAGATTTGTACATGTCTGTTACATTCTTGCTTGTGGGCACAGCCATTAAAGTCTATTTTGTAGGCAAAAGGACTGCAGTATATGTGTGCTGAATATATGGGAGTAGGCTTAGTTTTTATTTAACTAGGCTCCTTTAAGTCCTTCCCACACAATTCACTGCGGCGCACTGCATATGTCATTTTAATGCTTCAGATCACTCTTTTTTTTGGGGGGGGGGGGGGAGAGGTTGTTAAAAACATGATCGCCCTTGGGTACCACAGATATGCTAGTTGCAAAATAACAGTCTGATCGCTGGGGAAAATGAGAAGGAAGACATGGAGTTCTAGTTCAAATAATTTTACATCTGTATATTAGCTTGTCATTGCACAAAATTTTGATTTTGATTTTTTATCCTTTTGAAGATTATTAGAGACTAGCCAGATTACATCATTTTGCAATATGGTAAAAAAAATTAAAACGTTTCAGTTTGAGTTTTAAACTGATATTTAGGGATGAGCTTTCAATTCTGTCTGAAAACAACACTGGACTTGTGCTTGTTTGGCAGGAACCAAACATTTACCGTAGCTGTTTTTTTTCCAATAATATACAATATATAACAGCTTCCTGTCAATGGTTGGTAGGGAAGCAGTGGGTTCTGGGACCTACTGCATCTATAGCAACCAGTAAAGTCATCTGGCCCCATTCATTTGCTGGACAGGGATCCCCAGCCATAAACAATGATGCAGGGATAGTACTAATACACTCTGGTGTGAACCAGCCTTCAAGGTTTTTTTTTTTATAAAGGTAAGGCATAGTTTAAGAACTGTTGAAAACAATGTCCTATCAAATATCCTTGAATATCAAAAGTAGCTGGGACATAAGACTAGGAATGAGCTCAGTTGTGTTTGGATCCTAGTCCGAATCCACCTGTCTGAACCCACAAGGAAGCTGATACTATACTGGGCTAACCCTATGCAGCCGAGGCATTCCTCATCCCTTGTTTTTGTGCAGCTGCGGGGCAGGGAATGCCCTGGTCGCAGATGATTTGGCCAATACATGTGACAGCTTCCTGGTGGGCTCACTCAGGTGGGTTCCTGAGCTCATCCCTACTTAAGATACATGGGTAGAATCTATAAAACAGGTAACAAAGAACAAGTCAGTGCTAGTTGCCCAAAGACATGGCTGGGCAGTTGATAGATTCTATCAATGGACGATCACTCTTTGTTCGAACTTTAGCAAGCACCATCTACTGGTGTATACACCAGTGACCATGCTCTTGGCAGTAAGTGTCTGTAATATTTGTTGTGAACTGAAAGGGAATAGTTAAGCTACAGCCAGTCCAAGTGTTCTCTCACTTCTGAGTCTGTCTAAGCTCAGATTGTTTATTTCTTCTGCCTGCTCCAAATTTGGATTCACTTCTACCATAGGTTTGTGGCGAATCCTGTGGTTTTAAAATTTGCCACCCCATAAATTTATGTCCCATTTCCCTCAGACAATGTTTTTTAGGTCATAGAGTACTGCATGGACTTTGTATCAAGATCAGCAAGCTTAGAAGGGTCAAAACGGGGCTCTTTTGATAATCCATCCCTTCATTATAACATGGGGACACAGAGCAGACACAGCGTCAGTGTATTAAGCAGTCTTGTATCTAGGCGTGCTATATATGCCCTGAAAACATTTTCACCAAAGTGCAAAAACAGCAGCCAACTCTAGCCACTGGTGCCTAAAATGGACTTTCTGATCAGTGTTTGTAATTGTTGCATTTTTTCAGTTATATTTATCCGCCGATCAAAGGGCTGATGTTCGATGTGCATGTGATGTCAGTTAAAGCAACATTTCCTTAAATAAAATTTGTCTTATTGAACCCCTTAGTAACGTTGAGTGAACTCTAATTAACCCTAATTAACTCTACCCCCCCACACCCTTCCCTTCTCTCCTTTGTTATTATTTTGCAGTTTTTTTTATTTCTCATTGTAAACCGTTCATGTCATTTTATTTTATTCTTAATAATTTTGTTTGCTAATTTACTCACATTGAAAAATTGTGCAGATTTTTTTTAAAGGCCTTTGTATCATTTGTAATTATCTTGCAATGCTTTGTACTTAAAATGTAATTATAGTATCATTATTAAATGGGACAAATTATAGCATAAAAGATATACTTTTTAACTACAGTAACCTTTTTTTTATATTAACAGCAGTGAAAGTAGAAAAGTGTTTTATTAATTGGGTTTTTTACATTTTTGTCTTTAGATTACATAGAAAATAAAATCATTTTTGCAGGACAATATCATCAAAAGAATGCTACGTTTGTCCTGAAAAAAGAATCAACATACTGTATGTATAATTTTATTATCTTAACGCCTACGTGCAGCCAAGAAAAAAAACACCAATCAGCACAAGGGGCATAACTTACAGTCCATGGGATGTATCCTCTGTGCTGATGCCTCTTCTGTTAGGTGAAATCCTCCTCCATTCATGCCCCCCAAACCCACACTCCATAATCTTCCAGTGCCAAGATGGTTAATAGGACTGTGATGTCCAGCTCCTCCTTTCATAGAAGCTATACTACAGCTTCCATGAATGAAATGTGATCTATGAATGGAGGACAGGCAGATGATTGAAAGGTCTACCTCCTCTATTCATAGATTGGGGACACATTCTACTGGTTGTAGGTTGACTTTTGTGCTTTTTAGTTTGGCTGCACTGTAATGTTAAGGCTTTAAGCAATGATAAAATTATCAGTGAATAATAGGCTTTTAGTAGAAATTAAAAAATTGCTCTGGTCCATAAAAGGTATACAGATGCAAGAGCTAAAGATGGTAAAAGTTCTTGTAAGGAAAGGATATGAATACATGACAAACTGCAAAAGAAGAGATTAAGGTCGGTTTGTAAAACTGTGCTTTCATTTTCACTGATAGCATTTTGTGTGCATCAAAACATTACTGTCTGTTTTTTTCCTAATATTGGGGCTTTTTTTGTCTTTGTTTTCATTTTGTGTTTGATTTGAGGTCAGCTATAACTTTTAGCTGGTGCATGGTCCATAACTTTTTTTTGCTACAAAGCTTCCTTTAAAAATGGGATTTTATTTTTATATTATTATGGGGTTTTCATTTATTGGGGGTATACTGCTTTTATATTGTGTTCATTTAGTCAACAATACATGTTTAACTACATTTTTAATTGTATTCCTCAAGCCTGTAATATAAATAATTTATGCATTTTAATGTCTTCTTCCCAGCTGCATGAAAAAAATCCCAATTCCCCCTGTATGGTATTTTTATTTATTGCTTTGGTATATTGTCCCTTGCAATGAATGCTATGTGTGGGTTCATCGAATTTCAAGAAGAAATAATTGAATCCTCTGCAAATTTAACCTGGGTAGATTAATTTAATCCTACTAAGCAGGCCCTAACAATCTGTGATACAATGAATAACTTCTGAGTTCAAATTTACAAAGCCTGACCAATTAAAGGGGATGTTGTCCTAGTTGTAAGAACTGGGAGATGGTATATATTTAGCACAACCTTACAGAGTGTTTTCTTTTCCCTGGCCTACTACCTATAGCAAGGGTCTTCAAACTATGGCCCTCCAGTTGTTCAGGAACTACAATTTCCATCGTGCCTAGTCATGTCTGTAAATGTCAGAATTTTACAAAGCCTCATGGGATGTGTAGTTCTGCAACAGCATAGTTTTAAAATCCCTGACCTATAGTGTGCTGAGCTTTCTTTTCTGTTGTCTTCTCCCCATAGGGGTTATGTGTTAGAGAAGTCTGTCTCCTCTTCTGGAAGGTTGCTACAAAATGCTATCCCACTAATGGATAATGAGGAAGCACCCGTCGCTGTCCCTCACTTGAGAGAAGTAGGCCTGGTTCATACTTGTGTGGCTCTACAAGCCACGTTTTGTGCGGACACATGCATTTAAATGGGCTGCCATACATCCTAAGATGCAGGGAAAAGGTGAAGCAGGGGCCATTTTTGAAGTAGCAGCCTGTACGGAAACCAAAAGTGCAGTGCGGTTCCCAGTGCGGGAAGCATCTGCTGCGATTTCTAGTTAGGATTAATGGCAGTTTTACTGTGCAGGTGGTTACGACTGTGGGAACAAGTGCAGACCCGCATCGGGAACCACATGCCCAAGTGTCAACTAAGCCAGGCTGTTTGACCCTGTCTCCTCTGATCCTCCCCTTCTTTCAGAGTCCCCAAACCATCACCATATAGTATGTTGGCTAGGGGACAAGCTTCACATGCTCAGTTTGGTGTGTATTGCTAGAGAGTCTTCTTTTCTTGGGCGAGAAACGTCGCCAATGGAGATTTTTACGTTGCAAAGTTTGTCGCCATTCCGCGAGCGGACGCAATTTTGAAACATGACATGTTGGGTATCATTTTACTCGGCGTAACATTATCTTTCACAATATGGAAAAAAATTGGCTTAACTTTACTGCTGTCTTATTTTTTAACTCAAAAAACAAAATTTTTTCAAAAAAAATCACGCTTGTAAGACCGCTGCGCAAATACGGTGTGACATAAACTTTTGCAATGGCCGCCATTTTATTCTCTAGGGTGTTAGAAAAAAATATATATATAATGTTTGGGGGTTCTTACTAATTTTATAGCAAAAATACCTGTTTTTATCTCGTAACAACCGAACCCAAAAAACAGCCTCGGTCTTAAAGTTTAAAGGTAAGCAACCAGGCCTCATGATCAGATGGCCCCCTTTGAAGTCGATCTGCCAGGAAGGGAGGGGGGTGTGAGGAGTTTATCTCGAGGACTGGCAGTGTTAAATGGAGAAAAAAAACAAAGCTTAGCAGCCATTTAAGTAGCCCCCTTTCCAAGATAGAATCAGTCTTGCTTTGTGCGTGATATCATTACTTCGTGTGATGATCTCACGCGTGATATCATCACACATGCGATCAGCACAGGGCCAATCAGCACGGTCCAGACAGAAGGTCAGAGATCCTGCATCCTCATAGGATAATCATGGGAGAATGAAAACTCCTCATACAAGCTTTACATAGACACTGATAGAAGTCACAAGACTGCTATATTTAGCAGTTTATATTTACTAAAACTATTGCATTTCCATGTTCTGTGCACTGTGGGAGACCAGATATAGTGAATGCAGGGTCTTGGGTTTAGTAACACTTTAAGGAGTGATAAGGGATCATTTAAACTTTTTCAGCTGTCCTGATTTTCTAAAACTGCTGCTATGGTACCACTTCAACTATGGTCCCTAAAGATCTCACTCTTCTCCCCATATTCTGCTGCCTGCAAATAAATTGCTGTTTATGTTATTTCCACAAAGTGACTGGCACCCAAGTTATTTCCTAACAACCCTTGGGACACTGGTGATAATGCAGCTGGGTGATACAAAGTTTAGTATTATGGCTCTTGTTACAGCACAGACTAACCCTTACCAGCTTCTAACTGATACCTTTTAAATTTAGATGGATCCGTTTTTACTAGAGGTGCACCAAATGGAAATTTTGGTGCCGAAACCAAAACCAAAAATGACAATTTAAAAAAAATATATATATACATTTTTATATATAATTGTATTATATTTGACGTTTTAATTAATATCATGAATTTAAATAAATATGAGTTTATTGTCAGTCATTATCAGCACCTTAAGCACAAGAAAAGCGCAAGAAAATTGCATCACTTTAAATTCTATGTATTTCTTCACACTGGTCCGTTGCGCTTCCATTGTGGTGTTAAAAATCTTGCTTGCTGGATTTTTAATCAGTTAAAAAAACGCACCAAAAACACACCTCCCTGTTGAAATGCACTGAAAACGCAGCAAGAACGCATCAATAAAGCACCTAGGTTACATTTTTATGCGGTTTTCAGTCACATGACCTATGAAAAACACACCATAAGCATAGTAAAATCATGATAAAATCACATTAAAATCATGTGCGTTTTCGGCTCCATTATTACCTTTTTCTCTATGAGCAAAATGCCGAAAATATAATTTTCAGTGTATCTCTAGTTTTTTACTATCAGCCAAAATGCTAATGGAAAAAAATGAATGGACCCCCCTACCCACACAAGTGAGGTGGATGGAGGAATCCAATCCACTGTGCTATTGTATTCTGATAGCAGGGACTCCTCCACTGTCAGAATACAGCGATCAGCAATATATTGTCAAATGTATTGGGATGCCTGCCTTTACACACACATAAACTTTAATGAAAACCTTAGTCTGCAGGGTTCAATATTGAGTTGGCCCACCCTTTGCAGCTATAACAGCTTCAACTCTTCTGGGAAGGCTGTCCACAGGGTTTAGGAGTGTGTCTATGGGAATGTTTGGCCATTCTTCCGCAAGCGCATTTGTGAGGTCAGGCACTGATGTTGACAAGAAGGCCTGGCTCACAGTCTCCGCTCTAATTCATCCCAAAGGTGTTCTATTGCGGTCAGGACCCGGTGCAGGCCAGTCAAGTTCCTCCACCCCAAACTCGCTCATCCATGTCTTTATGGACCTTGCTTTGTGCTCGGGTGCGCAGTCATGTTGGAACAGGAAAGGGCCTTCCCCAAACTGTTCCCACAAAGGTGGGAGCATGAAATTGACCAAAATGTCTTGGTATGCTGACGCCTTAAGAGTTCCCTTCACTGGAGCTAAGGGACTAAGCCCAACCCCTGAAAAGCATCCCCACATCATAATCCCCCCTCCACCAAATGATTTAGACAAGTGTACAAAGCAAGGTCCATAAAGACATGGATGAACGAGTTTGGAGTGGAGGAACTTAACTGGCCTGCACCTCAACCCGATAGAACACCTTTAGGATGAATTAGAGCGGAGACTGCGAGCCAGGACTTCTCGTCCAACATCAGTGCCTGACCTCACAAATGCGCTTCTGGAAGAATGGTCAAGTGATCACATAACCTCTAATTACTTACCTATCTTGAGGGCATTCTGGTCTGGTCACATGATCAGGTCCCAGCACCATCTCCATTGTAGAGGAGGGATAGCTGACAACAGGTTCCCTCATAGTTAGCCTATGGGTGACGTCAACGCACAGGCATTTGCAGCCATTGTAGGCAAACTCCCCAATACATTGAAGCTGAAGAGGAGAGAGCTCTCAGCATAGGTTAGTATGGCCATTAGAGGGTAGTTAGAATAGACTTATGATGGGGGAGGGAGCATGTTTAAGTGTAGTTAGGACTTGTCCGAACCTCTACTTTAACTGTGTTGACCTTCTGGTTCACCAATGTGCACAGTGATTCCTCCCGCCGACAGCTACATCACTAAAGGCACAATAGTATCTGCTTATTAGTTTGTACTCATTATAATCTCTACCCATCATTACACACCAATCCAGTATATGCATATTTAACTAAGCTGCATTATTATTGGGCTGTGTAGACATTTGGGCTTAAAAATAAAATTGGTGTTTTTTGCTGAAGACACAGTAGAAGTTGAACATCCCCCATAAATGCATGTACTATTGTCATTTACCCAATTAGGAAGTTCAATTTTTTTCTTAATTGGATTAGTTACATCATAATAACTAACAATGTAAATCAAATCAAGATTTTGTCAGTCTCTGACGGGGGGTGATTGCAGCATAAAATAGGTAAGATGCCAAATAACCAATTTACTACTTCTTTTGCCGAAGGTTTTTTTTAAACCTGAAAATAAAAACATACCCTGACAATTAACGCTGACAGATTTTTACATAATTACTTATATGTGATTATTGAAGACATAAGTACCAAAATTTACTTTCACAGTAACCAGTTTCAAAGTAGAACTATGGGCAAAACTTTTTTTTTCATTTTGGATAGAGTAAGGGTCAGATTTTTTTTTCCCCATCTCTGTTCCATTGCGGAGATTTCCCTTCACTTCCTCTCCCATGGCCAAGCAGGAAGTGAGAGGATATCTCTGCAAATTAACCGCTTCCCGACCACCTTGCATACATTTACTGCTGCAGAGTGGCAGCGTCCCACGATTCGCTGTTTATATTATGCCCGCCACACTCTGCAGAAGTGTGGCCACGGATCGGGTGGACTCGATCTTCGCCGGCGAGCCGCGATTGCCTGGCAGAGAAGAAAGGCGGGGAACCGCCGATGTAAGCACGGCGGTTCCCCGCTCTGTCAGGCAGCATATAAGAGATCTACTGATCAGTTAGATCTCTTATGCCCCTGCCAGCCCAGCCCCCTCACAGTTAGAACATGTCTAGGAAACACAGTTAACCCCTAGATCACTTCACTGCCAATGACATTTATACAGTAATCAATGGATATTTCAATTTCTGATCGCTGTATAAATGTCATTGGTCCCAAAAAGTGTCAAAAATGTCCGACATGTCAGCTACAAAATTACAGTCCTGATAAAAATCTCAGATCACCGCCATTACTAGTACAAAAAAAAAAAAATTGTAAAGACGCCAGAAATTAATTCTCATGGTTTGTAAACGGGGCAACTTTTGCGCAAACCAATCCTTAAATGCAGATTGCGATTCTTTTTTTACCAAAAATATGAGGAACAATATAAATCGGCCAAAACTGATGAATAAATTAGTTTTTTTACATATTTTTTGGGTTTTGTATTTTAACAAAAAGTAAGAAATATTGTTTTTTTTGCAAAATTGTCACTCTTTTTTTGTTAATAGCGGTGATCAGAAATGACGCAGAGGTGATCAAATACCACCAAAAGAAAGCTCTATTTGTGGGGAAAAAAAGGACGCAAATTTAGTTTGGGTACAACGTCGCACGTCTGGGCAATTGTCAGTTAAAGTGACGCAGTACCGAATCGCAAAAAAGTGCTCTGGTCCTACAGTGGGAAATCCTTCCGGTCCTTAAGTGGTTAAAGGAATTTCTTGGGGACACCAGAACTAGTGACCGCATTGGAAGATATCGCATCTATTACTTTTCTGGGGACAACGCAAATTTGGGTTTTTCTTTTTACTTTCACTTTGAATGATAATGGTAAACAGGACAAATAGAGAGGATGAATCTCCCTAACAGGGGCACAGACAGCAATAAAAATGGACAGGGGTTCTAATCCCTCTCCGCTCCGTCCAAAACTAAAAAAAAAAAAAAAAAGTTTTGCCTTTAGTTATACTTTAACCAGTTTAACAGTCAAAAGACTGAGGGGGATTTTATTGGTTGGCATGGGTTATTACTATCCAAACCCTAAAGTACTGTGCTGATACATGGTGTAAGTGATAAATTATGCATCTCTGTCTAATCTGTATAGTGGGAACGTGCGGGTGGATCATTGGAGTTTTATAGAGCTACAGCAGGTAGCAGAGGGACATGGTTTTCTATACCACCCCATCCCTTTATACTTTAATTCACTGTGATCCCTGCTAAGGATAATGGTGACTCTTTGAAGAAGTAAATCAGAGACTATTGTCACAGAAAAGTGCGTGCCTTAAGAAAAGTCCCACTCCCCATCTGTATTTTGCATGTTAAAGAAGGACCACCCTTGAGTTCAGAGCAAAGGGTTTAGTTTCAGAGACAGATGACTTACATGAATGCTGACTATAGGGGATTTACCGCATCTATGTGTGCAAAGGAAGAACTCACCTACACAAATGTCTACACAGTCCTGCAGCTAAGGATTTTAACTCCCTCACAATATGTGGGCTGGAGTGTGAAAGCCTTGTGTATATGAGATTAGGCATCTGCTTTCTTATTTATCTCATTTTTCTACAGTATGATCTGCTCCATTTCCACTGAATATATTGGCAAAACATATCATCAGAATTAAAGTAAACTCTTGCTAAACTTTTCCAAGCATACCCTACATAGCATCTTTATGTGAAAAATAACACTAGAAAAATACATAACTGTGTTATACAGTCTAGCACTATATAGGATATTAAAGTGGTTGTCAACCCATGACAACCACTTTAACCTACAGGTAAGCCTAGAATAAGGCTTACCTGTAGGTGCACTGCATATCTCCCAAACCTGCACGGTTCAGGAGATATGCAGTGTTTTGCATGTGCCGACATCATTTCAGCACATGCGCAGTGAAGAAGCGGCCTCCGTGCCGTTTCTCCACCGACCCTGTGCCGTGAGCGGCGGCTCCCGTGTGCATGCGTGGGAGTAACGTCACGCGACTCCGGCCAGTCACAGAGCCGGAGTCGCGGCCCCGGTAGGAAGAGGGGCAGAAGATGGATGCTGCCTGGAGCGGGGACATCGCTAGACATCGCAGGCTTCGTTTCCAGGTAAGTGCCACATAATGGGCTACTATGCAATGCATAGTAGCCCATTATGCTTCTACTTTACAGGGTTATATTGAGAAAGTAAACCCAATCTAGGTTTACTTCCTCTTTAAATGATGATTGCTGAGCTAGGTATAAATATAAAGTGACACAAGCCGCCAGCACAATATTGTAGGACAAACAATAAATAAATAATAAAGTGGTGGTGCAGCGCTAAAATCAAAGTCCCAAGAGTAAAAAGTTCATCAGGAAAGGGTGAATGGAAAACTCCAGAGGAGCTTCCCATTCACCCTTTCCTGATGAGCTTTTTACTCTTGGGATTTTGATTTTAGCGCTGCACCACGACTTTACTATATAGGATAACCACATAAGCTCTTACACTTGTATAACCCTTATGGCCTGTAAACACATTCCGAAAATTGGTCGGAAATCCTCGTCTGAGGAAGAATCATTTGATTTTCGGATGGTGTGTACACTTCTTTCGACAGCTGATCCCAACAGAACGAAAAATCAGTACAGTTGTCATCCGAAAATGCAATACAAATACACTACAACACATGACATCACTTTCGATTTTTTATTCTGTCGTACGAGAATTTTCGTGACTGCCGATTCAATCTGAGATTATCATGCGAAAAAAAAATGGACGATCTGTCGTCCCATTTTTGGATCGTGTGTACTAGGCCATAAGACCATAGCAATTCTTAGATTTCATCTTTTTTTTCTAGATTGACCAGTGTTAGATTTAAAACAACTAGATAAAAATTGCATATTTACTCTATAATTTGTCAAATTTATAATTTTAATAACATATAAATAATATATATATATATATATATATATATATATATATATATATATATATATATTTATTTATGTTTCTGTTACAAAGCATTGCAAAGTTATTTCAAAATAAAATAAAAGCTGTTTTGTTAAATGTCACAAAAAAATTAGGAAGCACTAAAAAATAAAACGAAAAAATGTTCAACATTAATGCGGTATTAAACCCAAAAACAAAAATGTAGTAAATTGGTGGTGTAATGTAGTGGTTGCATTCATTTTCTTTTTTTTTTTAAGACTTTTCTCCTTTATTTTCACCTGGTAATTTGGCCAGTAAGTATGTTATTTTTTAACTTACTTTAACCACTTCAGCTCCGGAAGGTTTGCCCCCCTGCCTGACCAGGCCATTTTTTGGGATATGGCACTGCGTTACTTTAACCAGTTCCACACTGTATATTTACAGGCGCAGCTAGGGGGCGATTGCGAGCCGCCGGCAGCGCGCTCTTGTGCCCGACACACTCCGGAGGAGTGTGCTCGTGGCTCAGGCGGACCCGATGAGCCGAGATGAGCTGCTACAGCCAAAGAGCAGGGAACCGCCGATGTAAACACGACGGTTCCCGGCTCTTTCAATGGGGACATAGGAGATCTACTGATCCCTGTCACTGGGATCAGTTAGATCTCCTATGTCCATGTTAGCCCAGCCCCCCCCCACAGTTAGAACACACCCAGGGAACACTGTTAACCCCTAGATCTCCCCCTTCAGGTTAACCCCTTCACTGCCAATGACATTTATACAGTAATCAGTGGACATTTAAATTTCTGATCGCTGTATAAATGACATCCCAAAAAAGTGTCAAAAATGTCCGACATGTCCGCTGCAATATCGCAGTACCGCTAAAAATTGCAGATCGCCGCCATTACTAGTAAAAAATTTTAAAAAATAAAAACCCCAGAAATGAATTCTCATCATCCGTAAACGCGGCCACTTTTACGCAAACCAATCAATAAACGCCAATTGCGATTTTTTTTACCAAAAATATGAGGAAGAATATAAATGGGCCAAAACTGATGAAAAACATTTTTTTTTATATTTTTTTTGTGGATTTGAATTTTAGCAAAAAGTAAGAAATATTGTTTTTTTTTTTGCAAAATTGTCGCTATTCCTTTGTTTATAGCGGCAATCAGAAATAACGCAGTGGTGATCAAATACCACCAAAAGAAAGCTCTATTTGTGGGTAAAGAAAGAACGCAAATTTTTTTTGGGTACAACGTCGCACGACCGTGCAATTGTCAGTTAAAGCGACGCAGCGACGAATCGCAAAAAGTGCTCTGGTCCTAACATGGGAAATTCTTCCGGGGCTGAAGTGATTAACTTGTAATTGCGCAGTCGTGTGAAACTGTACCTAACTAAAATGTAGCCCTTTTTTTTCCCACAAATAGAGCTTTCTTTTTGTGGTATTTGATCACCTCTGCGGTTTTTATTTTTTGCGCTATAGAAAAAAAAAAGACAGACAGTTTTGAAAAAAAACAATATTTTTTACTTTCTGCTATAAAACATACCCAATAAAAAAATGTAAAAAAAAAAACTGATTTCTTCATCAATTAGACCAATATGTATTCTTCTACATATGCGAGGAGGACCCCCACTATGCCAACCACCAAGTACTATACAAAAGGATTGAGGGGGTTAAAAAACTCCCTCAGAACATAAGGCGGACTTTGTGGGCACAACAAGAGGTGCCTGCTTGTGCCCACAAAGTCCGCCTTTTATTTTGAGTGAGTCTTTTTACCCCCTCAATCCGTTTGTATATTCTTCAACATATTTTTGGTTAAAAAAATCCCAATAAGAGTATGTTGAATGGTTTGCTATATATTTTTGGAATTTTTATTTTTATTTTTTTTACTAGTAATGGTGGCGATCAGCAGGACATTGTGGCTGACAAATCAGACACCTAACTGACACTTTTGACACTTTTTGGGGACCAGTAACATTAATACAGTGATCAGTGCTAAAAAAAAATGCACTGTACTAATGACACTGGCAGTGAAAGGGTTAACATCAGGGGTGATGAAAGGGTTAACTGTGTTCCTAGGGAGTGCTTGCTAACTGTGTGGAGAGTCTTTTTACTGTGGGAAGGCAGAATCTTGTTTACATAGGCAGATCACTGTTCTGATTGTCTCCCAAATGATCGGCGCGTCCCGGCAAACAACGCATCCGCAGGAACCGCTGATTGGTTCCCGCTGTGTCCAAATACAGCGGGATCGGGTCACCAGCAGCTGGCATGCGCACCCCAGACCCAGAAGTGCAGAATCACGTACAGGTACGTGTTTCTGTCCGGAGCAGCCGCCCTGCCACAGTAAATGTGCGTGGGTCGGTCGGCACCTAGTTAACAGACCAAGCTGTCCAGACAAAGTAGCATATAGAGGGTTGAGACCATTTGAGACTTGCAGAAGTGCTTATATTGGTCAAAACCTTTATCCTAAAAGGAAAAAAAAAACAGTTTACTCTAACTGCTCATAAAGTGTTAGCTAGAGTTCAGCTTTAATTTGTTAGGGGTGGTTGACACCAGAACGTGGTGTGGGAAAGGGGAGTTCTGAGCGCTCAAAACATACTGCTTTGCTGATGCTAATGTATTGTTATTGGCACCCAAATGCAGTGTGTTTGCAGGCATAAAATTGCATGGTACCACAGTACCATGTGATTTGATGTGGTACCTTTATTAAAAGTAGTGCATGCATTACTTTCTCCATGTTCCGGTGCAATTGCAGCCCAAAAAATAGGCTGCAGAATTGCAGCACATGGGAAATGTGCTGCGTTCCTGTGTGATCCTGGTGTGAACAATCTAAATCTGCTAGTCTAACGCTACCCCCTCCCCTTAGTGTCACTGCTGCTGTCCAAAGGTGTCGGCTTTACTACTTCATCCAGAATGCAGACACCCTACGACTGGCTGGATCACCAGGTGAAATAAAAGAAAAAAGGCGAAAACGAATGCAGCTGCCACATCTAAGCATTGGTAAGCTGCAGCATACTACATTTTGTGCGGTGTTTAATGCAATTTTTATGGTTAAAAAATAAAAATAGAATAGGCCATAAATCATAGCTAAGGGAGAGAAGGAGAGGAAAGAGTTAACTGTTAATTAGGGTTGACTGAGGGTTAAGAAGGTGTGAAATGCGAACACAGATTATTTTTCAATTTGCAAGGGTTCTTTAACTGATATCATATGCAGATAAAGGGTCACCCCTTTGATCCACTGTGAGGGAGCCAGAGTATTTACAATGTAGCAAAATAACATTGCTACATTGTAAGTCTTCTTGACACTGCAGATGCTGTTCCGCTAGTGTCACTATACACAAAAGTAGCAAGATTTGTTTCTGCTATAGTAAGCAAGTCCTTGCCGGTAATCGCGGCCATTGACCTTCCAGGGGAGGATGAGGGGCAGAGTATACCACACATGCCAAAAGTATTTAGACAGATTTTTACTTTGATTGGGGTGTGTATGGCACTCCCAGAGTCCAAGACTGGGTTATTTGTGTTACTCATTTATGTGAAATGCATATACATATGTGAGGCTTCATTCCCATAAACAAGGAAAAGACCAGTGGCGGGAGGTGCTTAATTTTTTTTGGGGTGGGGACAATCAAACTTGGCCCCCTCACTCCACGACCTTCACTCAATCGATCGCCACTTCCCATGCCTGCCAGGCCCGCACTTACCCCATCCAGGTCGTGGCTTTGGCGGCTTCCCCTCTGCATCTCCTCTTGAGTCCCGGAGGTCTCTTCTCCTCCCAGCCAATCAGGTTTTAGGACTCCCGGCCAATCGGGTCTTAGGACTTCTGGCCGATCGGGTCTCTGGACCCGCTTCCTGATTGGCCGGGAGGAGCAGCAGGAAAACATTAGCTAATATTAATTCACTATTGTCACACAAGTGGGTGGGCTCCGGGTGCAGTGCTCTTTGCCCCAGGCCCACCCTTTTTTTAAGACAATTCGAGCATTGGGCTCTAATCATGTGCTTTAAAAAAAAAAACATTGATCAACATGTACAAATACATAAGTGGTCCATATAGTGAACGTGGTGTTGAGTTATTTACTTTAATGTCATCACAAAGGGCAAGAGGGCACTCTTTACGTCTAGAGGAAAAAAGATTTCATCTCCAAATACGGAAAGGTTTCTTCACAGTTAGAGCTGTGAAAATGTGGAATAGACTCCCTCCAGAGGTGGTTTTGGCCAGCACGGTAGATTGCTTTAAAACAGGCCTGGATTCTTTCCTTAATGTAATATTATTGGGTACTAATATTTTTAGGTAAAGTTGATCATGAGTGAATCCGATTGCCTCTCGGGGGATCAGGAAGGAATTTTTTCCCCCCGTTATAGCAAATTGGATCATGCTTTGCTGGGGGGGGTTTTGCCTTCCTCTGGATCAACTGTGGGCGAAGGATTGTATATGTAATTGTATGGTTATATATAATTTTTCTTTTTTCTTTTTCCAGAGTTCCACGAGAAGTCCCCAGGGGTTCTGCCACTATCTACCCATCAGTCGCGGGAAGGTAGATTGCATCCCCACATTTTCCCCACATGCAGACCTGTGCCAGGAAGCTGCTGGGAGACCTGCTGTTGCATGCTGTTCCCCACCAGCACCTCCTCACCTCCTGTCCAGCCCAGGTGCTTGTATGTGATATCACTTGGGATGGATAAGAGAGGAGGAGGGACCAGTGGGGAACAGCATGTTTCAACAGGACTCCCAGCAGCTTCCCAGCAGCTTCCCAGCACACCTCTGCGTGGAAACAAAACCACCTTTACGAAACCACCCTTTCTCCTTACTGTGCCAGCTGCAGCTGCCTCCTGTGTAATGTGCCCTACTGCCGCCCCTTACTATGCCCTGCTATCTCCCCTTACTATGCCATGTAATGTGCATTGCAGCTCCCCCCCCCCCCAGGGGTTCCCCGAGATCTCAAACCTTTTGCCCAGGTATAACGTTTGAAAAACCTTGTCCTAAACCTGTGACCAGATTCTTAATGACCAACCCTCTTTGCCTAATCTTATGAGAGAACTGGAGCCATTTCAAGTTCTCTTTTATTTAAAATGCACTTGGGAAAGTCAGCAATTCTGCAGTGCACATTACTATATCTGTCAGGGAGCATGAATGCCCAGAGTGGTCCTTTTCCTTCAAATTGCAAAATGCCTCTATTGCTTACCTGGGGATAAAGTTCATTGCTAGCACACAGGATTTGAATTTCAGAGAATTTTCTGGTGCCTCTTACAGTCAATAAGGCGGACCTCATGGCCTAGGATAAAACCTACTTTATATGGTTAGGTAGGATTAGGGATACATATAAAAAATGATGGTGTTACCATATTTTTGTCAAATGCTCCCTATACCCATAACAAAGACACATATTCACCCTTTAGGTTTTGGGAAACAGGACACCTGGGTTGTCATACTTATTGTGGCATAGAACTAAGGACAGAGGAGGACTGGGTCTTCCCGACCTATATCTAGTATACTATCAGGCCATCGGACTGACAAATATCCTCAACTGGAATTTAAGTGTGCAGGGTAAGCTATGTCTTCGCTTGGAAAAAATGCTTGCTGGATGTAATTTGGCACATGCCTCTTGGCTACCAAAGCAGCATAGTGGATAGGCAGAAACTGTTCCTGCTCTGTCATTGATAGTCCTGCGAGTGTGGGACTCCTTAAACATGAAGCACAGGCTATCACCCTTTCCATACCTTCTAATGCCTCTGGGAGGTTCACCCTGGGAAAGCAGCTGGCTTTTTTTAATGCATTGGAGGGGCCAGTAGGAAGACTCTCTGTTTCAAATTTTTGCAAGTCACATGCTTGAAATCCCTATCAAAACTTTAGAAGTAATAGGGTCACTTCCCGTTAAATGGTTTGTAATATGCAGAACTCTCTGACTCTGTAAAAAGCATGGGGCCCAAGATCAAATCTTGGGATTCTTTAGCACCATTTGAAACTGCATGTGTTATAAGGGATGCCTCTATAAAACCACGTTCTACTTTATACAAGCTGCTGCTAAAGCAGAATCCCAGACTACTAAATACCATATAAGAACCAAAATTAGGTAAACAGATTCCCAAGAGCAACTACTCTTAATTAAAGTCACTAATTTAACTCACACATTTTCCATTAACTCAAAAATACAGAAATCCTGCTAAAAATGATTAGCACATTGGTACGGACTGCCAGAGAGGCTGTCAAAATTATCATTTTCAGTGTTAGGAGATTGTTGGAGGGGCCGTGGACAGAGAGGCACCCTTTTACACTTGTGGTAGGAATGAACCCATATAAAATCATTCTTGGTAGAGCTTCAGCACTTAATTGAGCTGATCACACAACAACTGCTACCAGACAATCTTCCGCCAGTTTTAATTCACATTACAAACACCATTGTTGTTAAATATAAGAGGTCTCTGATGCCACAGATCTTTTAACTGCCATAAAAATCTTATCCCATTGATGTGGAAAACCCCTAGGAATTTCTACTGCAAGAGACTGGATACTAAAAGTATGAACAAGGGACGTGGCTTGCCGCATGGAGCAGTGAGACGTGTTTCCTCTCAGCTTCCGGGACCTGTGGCTCTGCAGGACACACACAGGCCAGGAATCTCCCTCAGCAGCGACTTAATGGGGAAAGACAAGTTCAAGGACCAGAAGGGTCCCACTGGTATCCATTAGGGTGGCGATTTAGGCCACTTTTTTAGCAGATCTTTGGCCGTGGCCCAGCACGGGCCTGGAACCAAGATTCAGCCCTGGATATGCAGACGAGCTCCCACCCCAGACACCTATCCCCTGAGGGCACGGATCGCTCCCTCAGTAGCTCCAGGAGCCACTCATGGGACATGGAATCCCAAATCATAGCTACATATAGTCCTTGCCAACTAAGACAGACTTTGAGTACTGTGTGAAGCGGATTGAAAAGACACACAGGCAGGAGATCAATGAGCTTAAGAAGGATATAGGGGTTCGTTTTGACATAGAACATACTACTGATGGCCTCTGCACTGCTATACAGTCTCATGAGGAAATACTTAATTCCCATACTGTCATGCTCCAACAACTCTCATATCAACAGGACGATCTTGAGAATAGAAATTGACGCAATAATATTCACATTCGTGGGCTGCCAGAGTCTGTGGAGCACAAGGATTTACAAATGGCTGTGACCACCATCTTTAACCAGCTCCTGCAACACCCTAAGGATGATCCCATTGAAATAGACCGGATCCACAGGACCTCCGGCCCTCGAAATGCAGATTCCTCCTTCGTACGTGACACTCTATGCCAGGTTCAATTTTACAAGATTAAGGAGGAAATCGTGCATGCTGCCAACACCCAAGATACTATTCTCTTTAATGACACTCCGGCAATGCTTCTTCCAGACCTTTCTCACCAAACCCTGGCAATGAGGAAAGCTTTGAAACCGCTTACGCAACTCCTGCAAACCCGCAAAATTAAGTACCAATGGAGATTCCCCTTCCACCTCTGCCAATGCCATTTTTTGCACCATGGGTGACCTAACAACCTTCGTCAGTATCATGGAACTTCCTTAAGTTTCCCTACCCAACTGGCCATTTACCCCAGCCACCCCTGTTCTCCCCTTTGCCCCTCAGTGGCAGAAGCAGAGTTGCAAAAGCAGATCCAGATCTCCCTCTAATAAGGATCCCAATGACTGAACTGTCCTTGGAAGATTTCATGGTGGTTTTGCATGTTCAGGATTTACTCCTGTACTTCGCCAGGAATTCATTTTTTCCAGCCTCTGATGATTGCCTCCACTACTCATTGCACTAGTGTTTTGTTGACTCCTTTTCTATCACCATATTGTTTTGGTCGACATGTTTGCACAGGACTTTTTTCAGTTAAAAATTTTCTTTTTCTTTTCTTTTTTTTGTTTTTGTTACTGCTGTCTTCACATATGTTCCTAGCACTCTGACATCCCAGTTCCTGCCCACGTATTGATGGACTACTGTGTTCTATTATAGTAAATATAATGTCCTCTAATGTATTACCACAATACACCTACCATGGTTTATCCTCTTCCCCTCTTAAATGGTTATATTTTAGGCGATATCCTCCTGGTTTACCACTATTTCTCTACATGTTATGTTTTTTTTTTCTTGTATGTTCCTAACTGCAGCCCTGCAGAGTGGGGTGCCTGGGGGTTACTCCGTGCGTCTTCCTCGTACCCCCCCTTAGGTATTTACTTGGTGCAAATACAGGCACTGTCCCCTGTTCAGTTAGATATAGTCCATATTGTTTGTCCTCATACCTTTTCAATGATGGTTCTATGGAGTCACCCAGTGGCATTTTTGTTTCATTTTTTTTTCTTTTGCTCATTTGCCCAGATTCGCATTTACTCCCTGTGTAATTAGCCCTCCTGTTCCAACACTCAAGATCGCAAGGACGAGAATCTTGGCAAACTTCTCCCACTGTTCACTAACTCTGTCCACTTACCTCTTTCTCCCCCTCCCCACTCCCTCCTGCTTCCTTTTACTCTTCTCATTCCACTGGGAACCACCGGTTTATGAGAAACCGTCATCTCTCATCAGCACATATTCTCCCTACCCTGATTTTTACTGTATACTGTGGCGGTCAATTGTCCAGTTACCTTAGCTTCTTTTAATTGTAGGGGATGTAATACCCCAGAGAAGTAGAGTCAGATACTGTACCACTTTCATAAAATGCGTTCCAACATTTTATTCCTCCAAGAAACGCATTTTCGCATGGGCTCAATACCAGCTCTGCGTAACGCTATAACCAAACTTTGTTCCACAGTTCTAACCCGCAGATCTAAGGAAGTTTCCATTGCTTCCCACAAATCCTTTAATCCTGAGATCATAGACTCTCTTATTGATGAGGCTGGTCGTTTCATTTTTTCTTAAATTAAAACTAAACAACGTTCTCTTTACAGTGACCAACATGTATGTCCCAAACCTCGATCAGGCTTGTTTCCTCTCTTCCATTCTCACCAGACTGTCATCTTTTGGAGGCCGTATATTATAGTGGGTAGAGACTTCAACATCGCCCTCTCCCCGTCTTTGGATACCTACTCAGGTAAGTCTTCAAACCCTACATCCACACTGACATGCATTAAATCACTATTACATTCAACACACCTAGTAGATGTCTGGCGTATGCAACACCCCATGGACTGAGGCTACAGCTGCTTTTCTGTTGCACACAATTCCTACAGCAGACTTGATTACTTCTTGACCACTTAAAGACCGGCTTGTGTATATTTACTGCTGCAAGTTGACAGTGTAGCGTCAATCGCCATCTATAAACAGTGATCCGCACACGTGCAGCTAGGGGGCAAGCGGGGCCGCGGGTCGGGTGGACTCGATGTATGCCGGCGATCACCTGTTAGAGCAGAAAAGCAGGGGACTGCCGATGTAAACACAGCGGTTCCCCCCTATGTCAGGTGGCATGACAGAGATCTACTGATCCCTGTACTTGGGATCAGTTAGATGTCTTATGCCCCTGCCAGCCCAGCCCCCACATAGTTAGAACACGCCTAGGGAACACAGTTAACCTCTTCATTGCCCCCCTGCAGGTTAACCCTTTCCCTACCAATGACATTTATACAGTAATCAGTGGCTATTTAAATTTCTGATCGCTGTATAAATGTCAATGGTCCCAAAAAAGTGTCAAAAATGTCCGACATGTCCGCTGCAATATCGCAGATCACCTCCATTACTAGTAAAAAAAAAAGATTGTAAAAACCCCATAAATTAATTCTGAAGGTTTGTAAACGCGGCAACTTTTGTGCAAACCAATCAATAAACACAGATTGCGATTTTTTTACCACAAATATGTAGAAGTATATATATCGGCCAAAACTGATGAATACATTTGTTTTTTTATATTTCTTTTTTGGACATTTATTATAGCAAAAAGTAAAAAATATAGTTTTTTTTTTCAAAATTGTCGCTCTTTTTTTGTTTATAGCGGTGATCAGAAGTGATGCAGAGGTGATCAAATACCACCAAAATAAAGCTCTATTTGTGGGGAAAAAAATTTGCTTGGGTACAATGTCGCACGATCGCGCAATTGTCAGTTAAAGCGACACAGTGCCGAATCGCAAAAAGTGCTCTGGTCCTAATGTGGAAAATCGTTCCGGGTCTAATCATGCCCCGGTATACTTAACATTGGCACGCACACCCACAACTCATGGAAATGCCTCCTGGAGCCTTAATGCCAATTTATTATGGAACTCGGTGTGTGTAGCAGAGGTCTCCAAAACCATTCAGAATGTTATCTCTGATCATTCCGCTGATTCTACCACCCCATTACTCAATGGGAAGCTCTGAAATGTGTGGTCAAGGGCATCCTTATTCAACATGGCTCCCGTCTGAAAAAGATTAGATCAGATGAAATTCGCTGCTTATTGACCACCATTGCTGAGCTTGAGACATTACATAAACGAGACCTAGATCCTCCCACCTGGGTTAAACTGGCCAACGCTCACCGTGGGCCTCCTTCAAATACTTGACTCCCACTCTTTAATCGCACGTGATCGAGCCCGTACACCCCATTACTCCTTAGCCAACAAATATAGCCAACACTTAGCTCAGATCCTTCACCCTAGATCTCCCCGCTACTCTATCTTGTTCATCGTCCAACCTAACCAGAACAAAACATTTAACTCTAAAGGTATCTCTTCTTCCTTTAGATAATACTACTCTCAACTTTATAATTTAGCATCAGACGCTCGAAACCCCACCAACTCCTCCTTACGCGATGACATGCAGATCTATATCACTGAAACGGCCTCATCCGAAATCGACTCACAAGATTCTGCCGACCTGGACAAACCCTTGGCAGGGCCTGAATTTCTGGGAGCTATGGGCCTGAAATTGGGTAAATGCCCTGGTCCAGATGGGTTCCCGGCAAAGTCACTATATCTAGACGTACAGTAGCGCATTCCTCCTCAACCACCCCAAAGCTCGCAGACTACGATTTAATATTTCAACTCTCATCATAATAGATTTCCTTCTTCTCTATGGAAATCTCAATTTACAAAACAAGACCAATCCAACCTGCTACTTGTTCTATCTCATCGCCCCTCTAGATCCCACTTCCTAGACTCGATTCACAACCGATATAAACAACCGATTCCTCATTACCCCACATGCCCGAGCTAGTGCACGCTAATTTCTCACCCTCAGTTCATAAACTTCCTCCGGGTGCCAC
>BLSH010391565.1:1089727-1105400 GCA_018402905.1 Glandirana rugosa | reverse complement strand
TCCCTCTCTGATCCTCTCTTCCTCACCCTATTTGTCTCCCCTCTTGTTACCTTTTTCTATTCTGGTCCTTTTTTTCTTATTATCTCTCATTTTTTGTTTCTCTGTCCCCCCCATGTGAACAACAAATATAATTTACCATTACCTGTTGCTTTATGTTGCCTTTATTATTAAAATGACCTACTTCTATGCTATTGCTGTTTGACACAAGTCTGGCTGCAGGCGATAGCCATTGGGCAGACTCACGATTTCACTGAACTATGTAAGTGTAATCTCCTTGTATTTCATATGTTGTTCCAAATAAAAACATTTTCAACCCTAAAAGTCTAAACAATCAGGGAAGCCGAGGAATGGAGATATATGGGTAATGATAAATATGATATATTCTAACATATGTAGATGGTGTGGATATACTTTACTTCCTCTGACGCTTGCAAACAACTGATTTTAATATGTTAGTGCCTGATGGCCATGGAGTGCAGGGAATGTATTTATTATTAATGTCTTCATTGATTGGCAGCAGGTAGTGTGGGTGAGGACGCATGCTTGTTTTTTTTATCTTTCTTTTTTCTGTTCCCTACCTTATTTCCCTTCCCTATCGGATCATTTCTCATCACCCTACGTATGTTTTTGGATTATCATACTAAACACCGTGGGAGCCCTTTTACAAGGGACTATTGTATGTTTACAAGAAGAAATGTCATTTATTAGGGGGAACTGTTCAGTATTTTTATATGGAATTGTACTTTAAAATGCAAAATATAGAGTTTTGCAAAAAAAAAAAAACTGGATAAGAATTAGTATTTTATTGAATTAAACAGTATGCATCAGTTGCATATCTATCTATCTATCTATCTATCTATCTATCTATCTATCTATCTATCTATCTATCTATCTATCTATCTATCTATCCAATTTTTTTACAATTAGCATGCCAAAAAGTGTAATACTTTACTTTTTTTGTCATTGAAGCATCTTCTTTTTTTAATCCATAACTAAATATATGTGGCTCACTATCATACTGTATGTATGCAGGGAATCTGGGACAGTGTACAAGTTTGCAAGTTAAAAATAGGAGAAAGGTGCTCCCCTCAGCTGGATCCAGCAGAAATATAAAAACCACACAGAAAATAGTGCTTTAACATATAACTAGAGTTAAATGTTTCTAAATTCTAGATACCGTACATTGTAGACAATACCATTGTTTAAAAAAGTTTGCACACCCTTGGTTAAATTACTAATGTTTTATTGATTTTTTTTCCGTTCAAAAGAGATAAAGCAACATTTCTGAGAAATCAAGTCAAATATACATTTTCTTAAGAGGCTGGAAAAACTGTGCATAAAATGTGGTATATGCACAATGTTACTCAGTGCTTATTGACACCCATATCAAATCATTTATAAATTGAAAGAACTGCAACTAGTCACCAATGTTAGTAAAATGCTCTTGTCAGCATTTTTTGTGTTAGGGGGTTAATTTGTTTGTTGTGTCTATATTGGTCGAATTGTACTTCAGAACGATAAATAACCAATTAATAAAAAAATTGAAAAGGTTGCAAGGTGTTCTTTAATTCAAGTTAGATCCCAGCTTGTATTATTTATTGTATGGAAAGATTATAAAGAACTTGAGTATACACCTGTGGTATGTTTTGATTCATATTTTACAAGATCATGCCAATCTTCAGGGCAAGGTTAAATCCAAATTAAAAAAATACGAATTTTGTTAATTAAGAGCCTTTATGTTCATCTTACTAGTTACAACAATCTGATGAAAACAATCCTTTTAGCATTATTTGCCCAGTGACTGCAAGCATTCATAACTTTCTTTAATCTCGGCTATTTTATCACCACCAAGCACATATAACAGGACAGCTTTGTTTTCAATTCTTGCAGAGAATAGGCTTCTCTACTCTCTATATTTTCTTCCTGCATACAGGAGTGCCATACATGCTGGAGAAATGATTGACGTATTTAATAGAAGACTGTGGGTGTAATGGAATGTGGATGGAATCCAAGCTCACACAACACACACTACTGATCCTACTAGACCCCACTGTGCAGACCCAAGAGGGTCATTCACCGCAAAGCCACACTTGCGTGCAATCTGACATTATCTTTGGCCTCAGCAGTGCTGCTTTGTCTATGCAGTTAACGAATAAGCCTTTAGAAGATGAAAAACTAATGTTTGGAGCTGAAGGACTAAACTGGGTGACCTATGTGGTGGCTAGCATGCTAGCATTATGTATTTGCTTTCTGCAGACAACTATTTTTTAAAATCTTTTCCAAAACATGCTAAATTTTATTTTAAAAAGATGTGCAATAACCAATGGGCAATACTAACTCAGCATTTATCAATTTTGTTTAGCCAGATTATTGGCACAGTTATGAAGGAAGGTTAGGCTGTCCAATTATACTCACAATCTTTAAAATATTTGTCCAAAGGCTTGGCAAAACCTGAGAAATCCAAACATTCCATATCACCTGGGCAGCAAAACAGCGAAACTATACTACTAATTCCACAATATACTGAGCTGTACTAAAAATAAAATACCAAATATCGAGTACAATCTTAAATTAATAATCAACATACATGTAATATCACCAGATATGTCAAAACGTGTTCAACATGTATAGATCAAATATGATCAGGTGAGTAAAAAAGTCCTTGTGAAAAAAGAATAATCTTCTTAAGCGCTCGTGGGGTCACATCAACATAGTGAAAGTCCATCACCAAAATTAGAAAATTCATGCATAAATCCGCCACCGCAATGGAAGAAATGCAAGCTTATCAGCTGCAAATGACCTGCTACTCAAAGACAGGTCACAATGGACTCAAAAGGGACAACTGGATTGAAGATCATCTGAAATAGTTCTAGATATTCTCCCAAAAGAAGTGAGAATCCTTAAGGTGGTCCTCCGCATAACATCATCCCCTAGGCATTTATATAAAAACTTGGAAACAGACACTTGAAAACTCTAAAAATAGCAGCTAGCTTAACACAGCAATAAACATGCAAACACTTCAATAGATGAAGATCATCTGAAATGGCTCTAAATGTTCTCCCTAAGAAGCGAGAAACCTGAAACTTATCCTTTAGTGGTAAACATCAGCTATAACAAAATAAAGCTATTCCCAGGTATGATTTGCATGTTTCAACTTAAATTTCAGGTCTTGCTTTGCCTTTTACACTTGTAAAGAGACATAGATAACAACACATACAATATGACCAATTTTCTCCAGTTAAAAAAAAAAAGTTACAATTCAGCATATTATCACTTTCAGATTTATGAATTATGCAAATTATACTAAGCAAAGCCTGAGAAATCCAGACATTCCATATCACCTGGGCAGCAAAAGAGCTAAACTATACTACCAAATCCACAATATACTGAGTTGTGCTAAAAATAAAATACCAAATATTGAGTACAATCTTGAATTAATAATCGACATACATGTAATATAACCAGATATTTGAAAAAAATGTATAGATCAAATATAATCAGGTGAGTAAAAAAGTCCCTGCGAATGAAGAATCCTCTTCTTAAGTGCTCACATCATGTGGTCACATCAACGTAAAAAACCGTCACAGAAATTAGAAAAATTCATGCATAAAGCCACCATCGCAATGGAAGAAATGCAAGCTTACCAGCTGCAAATGACCCTCTACTTAAAGACAGGTCACAAAGGGCTCAAAAGGGACAACCAGATTGAACATCATCTGAATTAGTTCTAGATGTTCTCCCCAAGAAGCGAGAATCCTTAAGGTGATCCTCAGCATAGCATCATCCCCAAGGCATTCATATAAAAACTTGGAAACAGACACTTGAAAACTCTCCAAATAGCAGCTAGCTTAACACAGCAACAAACATGCAAACACTTCAAGAGCACATGTCTATGTTTGTCTGGCCTAAACAGACAGGCCGAAAGGCCAGACTGATGTGTGAATGGAAGAGTTGGAGACAACTCTCTAAACAGACCTGTGTGTGTCTTAACAAAGAAAGCTGCAGTCTGGTTGAGAGGAGACTAGAGGTCCAATGTGGTGACTAATGGACATAGTCCAGTAGCGAAAGGACACTTCGATCTTAAGAAGGCACTAAACAGCTGCGTGACAAATAGCCAGGAGGCTGAGAGTGTTGTGTACATTGTTATACTAAACAATTTCTGCTAGGGCAGAACACTTTTTCAATAAACAGTGGAAAAAAGACCTAATAATCTGAGGTTATTTTACTAATGGCAAATAGACTGTGCACTTTGCAAGTGCAGTTGCACTCAATTTTCCCCAGAGCCTAGAAAAGACTGTGTTAAAGCTTCACTTTGAAGAGAATACCCGATCAGGTGCAAGGAAAATAAAAACAGCATTTTCCTTGCACATGATTGGGTGATGGAAATCATTAAGCTCTAAAGAAAATAAGTGCTATTGCTCTTGTAAAGTGCACAGTCTATTTGCCTTTAATACATCAACCCAATACTCTGCTGATTTGACAAAGTTATTGGAGAACTCTTCGTTAGAAGTCACACCTGACAAAATATGTATTTCTATTCTGTGTTAACAGATCATTCTCTTCCTGTCCTACTACTACTAACTATTTATATATTTATACTAAGTCAGCATTGTGTGACGAATAGAGATGAGCGAATCAGACAGGTGCAACTGCACTTTGCAAAGGTTTGGCGAACTCAACAGAAACCCTACTGAAGTCTACAGGAGCCAAATCTTGTATGTTTTTCAGGCCTTTTTCAAAGCTAATTTGCAAGCTTTTGTTAAAAAGGGTATTGGGTAGCTGGGCGCTACCATAGGAGACATGTATGAAGTGCAGGACCATCAGGCAGTGGGTCATTGTGGTGCTGGCGGAGCAACAATGTCAGGTAGTGGGTCCTCATAATGGTAGTTTATTGTGATTGAGGCTTGATCTATATCACCGGATGAAGCGTTTGAATTTTACAAACACCAATAGGACTACTACCAATAAAATGGCAGATCCCCACATGCTGTTCTTTGTAAATAAAACAGCTGAGTAACACACATTTAGTGACAGAAGCATTACCACCATTGTACCTCTAGTGCTATCGCCAGGCACACACCAGGAAAAAGACCTTTAATAGCAATTTCATTTAAAAAGCAGTAAACAATCTTCCCCAATGTAAATACAGTATCAATCATGATGACTTGCCACCACGTCAGCCAGCCATCCGATGATCGTGTCATGCCGTACTACTGCTGCAAAATGACAGATCCTCGGCCAGCTGCTGCTTGTAAGCTAACCAACTAAGGATGTGCCTGCCTTTTAGTGGCTGTAGTGGAGTTATTGCACTACTACCCAGTTAGTTCTGCCCCCCGACGCCCCTGGAAGGAGGTAGAAACCCCCCCGCCCACCAATGTTAAAAAGGCCTGGTATGGTATAGGAATGGGTGACCACAAGCTTGCTGCCCTCCCTTTCCTAGCCACCCAAACACTGTATGCCTGGACAAGGGTCTGGTATGAAACTTAAGAGGAACCCCATATCATGTTTTTTTTTTAATTTAAAGAAAAAAGAAAACAGCATGAGGTTTGTATTAAAATTTTGCTAGCTGTTTATCGAACTGTGAAGCTTATCCTTAGTGGTGAACATCAGCTATAACAAAATATTACAGCTGTTCTCAGGTATGGTTTGCATGTTTCAGCTTAAATTCCAGGTCTTGCTTTGCCTTTTACACTTGGAAAGAGACATACAGTAGATTACAACAAAAACAAAGATTTAAAAAAAAGTTACAATTTAGCATATTATCACTTTTAGATTTATGAATTCCAAAAAGTAAATAATATTAATTATAAATAATAATTAATATAGCTTACAATTATTTATACTTTATTATATAACATTTTTAATTTTAGTCTATGAGAACTATTACACAATAAACATGCCAATCTGCTTATAACATTTCCAAAAGGTATATTCAGCCTTAAACTAACTATCTGTAAATCTACTCACAGCCACATTCTAAGAGTAACCTATCTAACCCTCTAAAGAAAAAATTTCTATACATACCTTTTCTGAAGCCAATCCGGTCCGGTCTCCAGTGACGGATGCTATGTAGAATAGACAGCCGACAACGGTTGGGAAATGCCTACTACTAAATGCTACTATGGGGCTTCCGTTGTCAGCTGCCTCTTCTGCACACTCCTACACAGAGAAGGCGCCACTGACAGCACAGCATGGGACCGGACCAGAGAGGTTTCAGAAAAGTTATGTATAGCGATTTCTTCTTTACAGGGCTAGATAGGTTAGTCTTAGAATGCGAGTAGATTTAGAGTTAGTTAGTTTTAAGCTGAACTTCTACTTTAGGTGTCTGAAGTTAAAGGTCTGTGTTGCCCACCATAGAAGATCAACATTTTACTTTTATTGTTTTAATGTTTGCAGAAGGAAATTTCTGTTGAAACCTGTATGCTATGGAACACACATAGGGGTTGATTTACTAAAGACAAATAGAGTATGCACTTTGCAAGTGTAGTTGCTCCAGAGCAATGATGGCGAACCTTGGCACCCGAGATGTTTTGGAACTACATTTCCCATGATGCTCGTGCACTCTGCAGTGTAGTTGATCATCATGGGAAATGTAGTGCCTAAACATCTGGGGTGCCTAGATTTGCCATCACTGCTCTAAAGCGTATTAAATGATGAAAAACTGCGCTGACTTCCATTATTCTTTCATGTGCAAGCAATAATGCTGTTTTTTAAAATGTCCTTGCATGTGATTGGTTAGTCTTTGTAAAGTTAAGATTTAGCTCATGTACTGAGCTCTGGAGCAACTGCACTTGCAAAGTGCACACTCTGGGGTTGATTTACTAAAGGTAAATAGACTGCACACTTTGCGAAGTGTTGCACTCTGCAAGATCAGTTGCTCTATAGCTTGGTAAATGAGCAGAAGCTCTGCTGACTTCCATCATCCAATCACATGCAAGCAAAAATGCTGTTTTTCTTATTTTCCTTGGGTATACTTTGCAAAGTCAAGCTTTTACTAAGCTCTGGATTAACTGCACTTGCAGAGTGCACGGTCTATTTGCCTTTAGTAAATCAACCCCTCTGTTTGCCTTTAGTAAATCAACCCCAGTATTTCCTATATGCTCTTGTTAATGCTGAGGCTTATAATAATATAGAGAGTTCACAAAGACCACTTGCAAGTTGTTTAAAATTGAACTTTGGTGGTATTACGCCAACAATAGTGACATAAAATACAGAATATGCGTATGTAATTTACATAATGTTTCATGAGGCACACACTTCTTTATAAATGCAAACATGTGTATACATACTTGAATGCATCCACTTCTGGTTCAAGTTTAAAAAGTGTCTGTATAATTTTTATAACAGAAGACTGCTAGACTCTGGAAGGCACAAAGAAGCTTATTGTCAAAAGAGGAAAACAGGAAAGGAAACAATGTGGGTTTTCATTACAGAGAGAAGAAATCATATATTAACTCAGTTCAATGTATATTGCCAAAAGATTGATGTACTTTATTAACTGTTGAATGATATGTTCAAATGGGAGACACATTTACACAGTTCAAAATTTTCAGAGGGCAAGTACATTATAATTGTGGCACACACACACACACACACACACACACACACACACACATAAATACACATGCATGGGCATGTTATGGTTTGTTAACCACATAACCACACGTATGCATACTGTATACATACCGTATAGGGTGTTAAAGGTCCTACACCATCATTTCAAAATTTCCATGCAAGCCAAAGCAGTAATCAACTCTAATTCTGGAATTTTTTTGCAATCATTTTACAAACTCACAATTTTTTCCAATCAATGATAACACAACTCCTGAAGTTTTTTGTGCAACTCTTTTGCAGAAAATGTCCTCTAGTTTTACTGGTCTTTTTACAAAACAGAATATTGTGACAGTTAATGTATAAAGCTATACTGTATAGGTTTTCCAATATGTTTAATGTTGGAGGCCCACAGAGAAAAATATGCCTGAGATTGTTAAGTCTAGGCACAGGCCTTCTGTATCTACTGATGATTCAGGCCTGACTGGTATAAATAAGATTCACCATGTATCAACTGTTGGGTGGTGCCACCCCCTACTCACTCTACCGAGGCCTGCCAGGGCTAACTCAGGTTCACTCATTCAAGTATCGACCAGAGCCTTCGCATATTTACATGTCTACCCGCCACCCTCGCATTTGTGGTGAGTCAGAGACAGGGAGCCGAACTGTTAGGCTCACCTACCATGCTCCTGGCCTCTCCTGACAACAGCATGTCTTCCTGCCATATTAGGCCACCAGGCACTGCATGCCTGAAGACTAATAGTATTTCCAGGATAGCACTTTTCCCTGCCTATCCACCACTGGCCCCTAGACCAGGTTTTGCAACACCATTGGGTACACAGGGACTCTTCTTCATCAAGTGGGAACTTCATGGGATGCACTCTCTGGCATAGCCTAACTGTGTGCTATCCCACTTTTCAACAGCAAGGTTACTGAGAATCCACTTCAGACACATGAAGCAGCCAGAAGCTCGGTCCAACACAATATTACTATAAATGTCACAGTTCTAATAAAGTAATCAGTATATCCCCGGTCCTCACAGTTCTGATAATGCAAACAGTATTACATCCTTTTTTCAAGGAAGAGCAGTTGCCTTTTTGTGTGGTAGTGTACCCCTTTGTGCCCAGCTACAGGGGAACCCCCTCCAAGGGAAAAGATAGAATCCCAGTCCTCTAGATAATTCTTTCTCCCATGGCCACTCTTCCCATCAGCCAGCACCTAACTCCCTAAGCTAAGCTCCACCCATCCTATATATGAGATCCTGCCAGGAGGGAAATTAAATCCTCCTCCTTCTTGGATGGATTTAAAAGAGAAATGGAATTAAACGGGCTACAAAGTGTACCCTGCTTGCAAACCTACCTACCAGAGGCATTCACTGGAGAATAGCTAGTCTGCTCACAAAACATTTTTTGCTGCTTCTTTGCTTACTGTACTAATAATAAGTGGAAAAGCACTCATTAACATCACAATGTCACAAGCAGCTTCTGCAACAGACGTAATGGGAGAGATTGAAAACAGCATTGTGTATTGTAATTGGACCCTGTGGACAGTAAAGTAATTGGTTATAAAATGCCACTGGTAGCAAATCATAACACCAGGCACCAATTTGTGCATTAGTACTGGTTGGCAGAGGCTTGCTTTACATATGCTCTGTACCTTAACTCAACAGGCATTTTGTTAATGATTTCAACTCCTCATTTAACACCAAGTCCTTCATGTTTTGGCAAAATACCAGACAGAGAGAAGGTCACCACAATCAAAGTAGATGCTCTACCCCAGATGAGATAACACACCGGTATACAGCAATAAAGACATTCAGGCCCTGGAAGAACCAAAAGCCCTAGAAAAAAAACCTTAGATAACAGAAGTCTGTCAGTCCAAAGGTGTTCATTTGAACTCAAGGTGCAGACACATCATTTTTACTTTTTTTAACAGACTTCTCCCTACACAAAAAACAGCAAATTATCACAGAACAATAGGTGTAGAGTAGTGTACTGTAGAAAGAGACTGTTACCCATTGCTGGAGTATACAATACATATGTTACAACTGCATGTGAGTGGTTAGTGCAGGTAAGGCAGTGGAAAAAAAGTGTTGGCTAGAGACCTACTTTAACCTTTTTCCCAGTAAAAAAAGAGATCAGAGTCAAATACATGCCAAAAGATACACTGGTATAGTGTTTTGTTAAGGGGAAGGGGTTGCATAGCCTGTATACCCAAACAGAGTAATCTTAGAGCCAATATGGTGGGGACAATGCTCTGCACACCAGCAGTGCCCATATTCTGGGCACTGCCCCCACCACAGGGGTGATAGCTTTTACAGTTTTACAACTTCACTTAATTTATCTGCATTTTTCAACCCTGAAAAGGACTGGCACTGGATTGCAGATTGTTACTCTTTATCTTTATTTTTAACAATGCAGGGCTATAGAATGTCACTTATTTTTTTATCTTATGGGCATTAAGCTTTAGGGTTATAATATGGGTACAATTAGGCTTAAGGTGGTTCTAAAGCCAAAGGATTTTTACCTTAAAGCATAAAAACATTTCACTAGCTGCCTCCCCCGAACAATTACCTGAGTTCTTTATTGATCTAGTGCTGTGTCCAGCTGCAGCTTTCTCTCCCCTCTTCCTGCTTTCACGGGCCACACTGTCAGTCAAATCCTCTGAGAAGGGAGCAGGGGGCATGGCTGAGCTGCGCTGCGCTTTGTGTGTCTACAGATGCACACAGCCCCACCTGTGCTATCCGCTCCTCCTCTCCTGTGTGTGCCTTCAAAGCAAGCAATGTGCAGGGCACACATGTGTAGGGAGGAGGAGAGGAGGAGCAGACAGTACAGTTGGGGGATTCTAGAAAAGGAGGTAAGGTAATACCCTTGCATAGAGCAGGCAAGTATACCCTCTTTCTTATTTTAACCAATTGTCCCTGGGTGGACATCTCTTTTTAGTAGAAGTGATTTGACTGGCTATAAAGTCAAAGCACATCCAGCAGACATTTGGCTGACAAAAACTTTTACACCTACATCCTCTGAGGTGCAGACAATCTCCAGTAATCTCTGCAAACGGTGGAACTTTTCAACATAGAGGAGGAGGGTGGTCATCTTAAAAATAAAATATGTTAGCGTGTTCTCTTCAGAGCCTTTCAGCCTTCTTCCATACTCAGAGCCCCCTCAGATCAGTTTATTTCCTTGCTCCCCACAGAGCCCAGTTCCCCTTCCCCCCTACATCCCACTAAAGTAGATGCCAAATCAGCCCCCTTAAACTGACGCTACAGATGCAGACATTTTTTCCTTCCAGTGACACCACCAATGCAGGGACATTTTCCTTTTAGTGACACCACTGATGCAAGGCATTTGTTTCCTTGAAGTGACACCACTGACAAAGGGCATTTTATTTCCCTTTCAGTGACGCCACCAACACAGAGACATTTTTATATTTTGACATCGCCATCGCAGGGGTATTTTTTCCCTCCAATGACACCAACAATGCAGGGACATTTTCTTCTTCCAGTGACAAAACTGACGCAGGGACTATTAACCCCATATTTGTGCACCAATAATACATTCCTCAGTTCACTTCGGTGTGCCATAATCATTGGCACTATTTCAGCACATGCCTCCAACATTATATACACTTCGGTGCCAGTAGTAGCCCCATTATCTCTTCCATCTGGGGGGGGGGGGGATTTTGCCATCTTCATCCTAGGAAATGGGTGACCTTGTCCTGTCACTGCTCCCAAGCTGTGCAGGCCCAGCATGTGCATGTGTGCCAGTGTCACCAGATGCCACTATTATTAGGCGTGCTTGGTAACGTGTTACTGATAAAACTACCTGTAATTGGAATAAATCAGATTGGGGTGCTGCTGTATGTAAGCTACGTCTTAAAAAACAAATGATTTCAATGCTGTGTGTGAGGTTGTCTGGGTAAATTGTTCTGTTCCATAACACCACGTATTGCTGTAACACATCCTCCAAACCTGTAATGTAAAGGATTTGTGTTAATGTAAATTTTGGCTTTGGTTTATATTCCCCAAGGCAGTACTTAATTTCTTGCGCCCCTTTTTTGACAAAGTTTGTATATTAGCTCTACAAAAGGAACAAACTGATTATCAATAGTCGCCTCAATTGACTTCAATTGTTTTCTGGGGAAAGTTTGGATTTTCCAGATTTTGAGAACATTTTGCGAAAATGCCGCAAATCAAACCCAGGCAGATTTACTCATGCCCAGTAAGTGTTTTTTTGCTAGAGATACTTAAAGTGGTAGTAAACCCTCCTATCATTTTCAGCCAAGGAAGCTGCCATCTTGGCCTCTGTTTAATCTACAACTGCCATGATGCTGCACATGTGATCAGCTATGACACCAGCCATTGGATGGTTTCACAGTTTGGTTTAGAGCACAACCAATGGGAGTGTTACATTTCCGGCACATGCCGGAAATGTGACTGGTTTTTAACCTGTTAAATGCATGGGTTTACTACCGCTTTAAGGAAAGTTTGTGATGTTCACTTGTTTTTGTCACGGAAAGTGTTAAAATCTACCTGAGCCCACTGTTGATGTGCTGACTACATTGTACTAACATACCCAGTACACACATACTTTTTGTATAAAAACATAAGTAGAACTAATATGGCTTATTTTATGGCAGTGTGCACATTTTCACATGGAAGTCAGCTTGCTTCTTTCTCTACCATTCTATATGTATTTAAAGCAGGAAAGAAACATAATGTCATCCAGTAGCACTTCAGAACAATAGTTCTGTATGTCAGAAAGGAACTGTTGTGCACAAAGCACTATCACATAAAAGGTACAATGTGTACGATACAGGGGCGTATCATGAATTCAGTGGGCCCGTGTGCAAGATCAAAAGTGGGCCCCCCCAATGTAAAAAAGAAAAAATGCGGTGCGAATGGTGGGCGTGCTTTAGATTGCGTTAAATATTGGCTGTGGCTTAAAGGGGTGTAGTTAATAGTGTCTGCGGTGATTACATTGTTACATACATAGTTACATAGTAGTTAAGGCTGAAAAAAGACAACAGTCCATCCAGTTCAACCTGTGTAGGTGTACACCGGTCAGTACCCATATCCCTGTATGCTGTACTTCTTGAGATATACATCCAAGAGTTTAAATATATCCATACTCCCCGCAGTCACCACTAGTTGTGTAAGAGTTCCACATCCTCATTGCCCTGACAGTGAAGAACCCCTTACAAATTCTAAGATTAAACCGCTTCTCTTCTAGTTTCAATGCATGTCCCCTTGTCCTCCTACATTCCCTGAGACTGAACAGTTTATCTTTTATGCTTGGATCCCCATTGAGATATTTATAGATCACAATCATGACCCCTCTCAAGCGTCGCTTCTCTAGAGAGAATAAGTTTAGCGCTTACAATCGTTCCTTGTGCAGAATGCATTAATGTTAAATAGGGAATGTACGGTGCCAAGTGTATGGCGGTGGGTGGTATGTGCAGAGTGTACAGAGATGGGTAGTATGTGCAGGGAGAGGAGAGAAGTGTGGAGTGTATGGTGGTGGGTAGTATGTGAGGGGAGAGGAGTGCAGATTGTATGACGGTGGGTAGTATGTGCAGGGAGAGGAGTGTGGAGTATATGGTAATGGGTAGAATATACAGCAGAGGAGTAAATGAAGGTGGGCATGTGCAGGGAGAGGAGTTTATGGTGGTGGGTAGTATGTGCAGGGAGAGGGGTAGGGAGTATATGGTGGTGGGTAGCAGGTGCAGGGAGAGGAGTGTGGAGTGTATGGAGGTGGGTATTATGTGCAGGAGAGGAGTGTGGAGTGTATGGAGGTGGGTATTATGTGCAGGAGAGGAGTGCGGAGTGTATGGTGGTGGGTAGTTAGTGCAGGCAGAGGAGTGCAGATGGTTGGAAAGTATATGGTTCTAATTGCTCCAGCACTACAGAGGCCACAGGGCAGTGGCATGCATGGAGCAATGTACGGTGGCTACAGGCACACAGCAGCAGTCCTGGCCTCCCACCATCCTGCAGACACTGCTCTCACCCTTCCTGCCATCCCAATCTCCCTCCTCAAGTCCCTGCACACAAGTCCCTTCTGACGTACTACAAAACCCCACCAACTTAGCTGCCCCCACACATCCGCCTCTCACTAAATACATACAGTGCCACTACGTTGATACACTGTTGGCCTGGAGTCTCCCTCCACCTCTCTCAGAATGAACTCCTGCAGCTGGAATCCCTCCCAGCGGGAACTCGGGCAATGAGCTCCCATCGAGCCAGCACTTGTCAGCGACAACTGGCAGCCCTGCCTCCACCCTGTAGACATCTTTTTACAGGCAGCATTGGAGAGAGGAGAATCGAGGTTGGTGGTGTTTAAACTTAGCGGCACTGTATGTACTTAGTAGTCCACAACTTTTTTGGCACCAAATTTTGCCAAGGACTGGGGGGTGGGGGAGGGGAAGGGGTGTGGGGGGATTTAGCAGCGGTTGTTTTTTTGGGTGAATGGCTGGGGTTAGCACTTTAATCATCCCGACACCATGCTCAATATGGTGTCAGGATGATTGAATCACATTATTTATTTTACTACATTGTAATATATAATGAAATATTTCAACTCACCATAATGCAGAATCAGTGGGAGCCCTGAGCGTGTCACTTGCCATTGTCTCCTGCCACCAGGTGCAGCTTGTCACTTGCCATTGTCTCCTGCTACCAGATGCAGCGTGTCACTTGCCATTGTCTCCTGCCACCAGATGCAGCTTGTCACTTGCCATTGTCTCCTACTACCAGACGCAGCATGTCACCTGACATTGTTGCCTGCCACCAGATGCAGCATGTCACTTGCCATTGTCGCCTGCCACCAGATGCAGCATGTCACTTGCCATTGTCACCTGCCACCAGATGCAGTTTGTCACTTGCCATTGTTGCCTGCCACCAGATGGAACGTGCCACTTGCCATTGTCATCTGCTACCAGATGCAGAGTGCCACTTGCTAAGCGTAGCCTACCCCCAGATGCAGAGTGCCACTTGCTACCCATAGCCTACCCCCAGATGCAGCTTGCCACTTGCTACCCGTAGCCTACCACCAGATGTAGCATGCCACTTGCTACCCGTAGCCTACCACCAGATGTAGCGTGCCACTTGTAGCATGCCACCAGATGCAATTTTGTCTTTGCAGTAAAACCTCTCAATGTATGGCTATGCAGCCTCTTCCCAGTGCTACACACTCAGATCAGCAGGCATTAGATTCTCAAGGGGGGAACCCTGCAATTGGCACATGCACAGTTGACAATAGGGCTCCCCTCCTATGAGAATCTAATGCACCACTGATCTCAAAGGAAGTGACCTGGCTCACAGAATCAGACACAGTGGAAACAAACAGCCTCTCTCCTCCCAGGGGCAGCATCTGACAGGCCACGGACTGGTACCGGTCAGCAGTGCGGGGGTTGGGCACCCCTGCACTTAGTGACAGGTGCAGCTGTAGTGTCTGACACGTCTCATCTATGGGTGCAGTGCATATATTGCACCCAGGAATGATATTCCTCTGGCTCAGCCGGGTTTGCACTTGTGTATTACGGAAATCAACGCGATTCCAGAGCCGGTTCCCACATCGCAGTCTTCCCGCAGGCAGTTCCCACTGCCCACTGCGATCCACTGTGGGTGTCATTACAAAGTTAATGACACCAACAGTTTTGTTCACAGATCACAGTGCGAACAGTGCACTCACACATGAATCTGATTGCATGGGTGAGAACACCCATGCGATCCGATTCCACTGCGGGAAAAAAAAAGGTCCCTGCACCTTTTTCCTGTGAATCCAATGTGAGTTCAGCCATTCAACTGTAAGGCCCAACTTGCATTGCTCAGAGATCGCATGTGATCAGCACCTGCGGTGCGGGTGCGAATCACATGCGATCTCTAAGATCCCAGGCTAGGTGGATAGCACATTGGCCAGTATACAAATATTGACCACCAACCCCATTCCCAGTACAGACTACTCTACCCCTAAATTACCCCCAATACAGACTTTTCCCTTCTTTGTCCTGCCTCTCTCTAGTCTGAAGAGTGTGCTGTGTGTGACTTCTTAGAGGGGGGGGGGGGGGGGGGGGGGGGGGGGGGGGGGGGGGGGGGGGGGGGGGGGGGGGGGGGGGGGGGGGGGGG
>BLSH010391565.1:1069153-1089717 GCA_018402905.1 Glandirana rugosa | reverse complement strand
CTGACTGTGTCTCCCAACACAACATCGACCCCCCCCCCCCCCGAGATTCTTCAGTGTGTGTCGAACACCCATGCGATCCGATTCCACTGCGGGAAAAAAAAAGGTCCCTGCACCTTTTTCCTGTGAATCCAATGTGAGTTCAGCCATTCAACTGTAAGGCCCAACTTGCATTGCTCAGAGATCGCATGTGATCAGCACCTGCGGTGCGGGTGCGAATCACATGCGATCTCTAAGATCCCAGGCTAGGTGGATAGCACATTGGCCAGTATACAAATATTGACCACCAACCCCATTCCCAGTACAGACTACTCTACCCCTAAATTACCCCCAATACAGACTTTTCCCTTCTTTGTCCTGCCTCTCTCTAGTCTGAAGAGTGTGCTGTGTGTGACTTCTTAGAGCCCCCCCCCCCCCCAGCTACAACACAACCCTCTGTGTCAGTCCACTGCTCCCCCCTTGCAGATTTCTATACAAATGTAATGGTGGGCATCAGGGAAGAGCCAGCAGGAAGCCATGGATCCCATCCATTCACTGCCCCCCCCCCCTCCATCCTGGGCTGCTGGCCTGCGTGTGTAGGCAGCCTACCATCCTCCCCTTATCTCCCATTCAGTGGTGCTGCTGATTTGGCTCACTGTTCACACGATCGGACACAGCAGACGAAGTCTTCCTTCACAGACTGCTTTCCAGGTGACAGATCATAGAGAACCCAAGCTCAGCTCTGTGAAGGAAGACTGTCTGCTGTGTCCGATCATCACACACAGTGCAGGGGGCACACAGGGAGGAGGGAGCAGCCACACTACACAACACTGCTGTGTATGCAGCACGGCCCCATCACCCGAGCTCCGCCCCCTGGAGTCTCCTGGATGCCGGGACTATAATCCGAGCATCGGGAAATGCGGCTCTATCTGCCTCCGCCTGAGAGCAGAAAATAAAAAAGTCCATCAATGCTCCCACCTCTTGGGCCCCTCTGATTGAAATCATGGGGCCCAAGAAAATGTTATAGACCAGTTTAACTTTACTCCATGTGGGCAGTGTGTGCCAGGGAGCAGTGGGCCCCCTATCATGTGGGCCCGTGTTCACTGCACACCCTGAACCCATGGATGAATCGCCACTGGTACTATAGCAGATCTGTCCTTGCATGAACTAATTTGTCCAGCATCTCCATCCATTTCTGTTATTTTACCCAAAATATATGACAGAAGGGATGGCTTAGTAGATGCATGAATGTTCAAATAGTATGGATAAGGAGGAACCATGTTTGCATGACCCCTATGTTCTGGTTATGTTCCACCCTTAACCACTTCAGCCCCAGAAGGATTTCCCCCTTTATGACCAGAGCAGTTTTTGAGATTCGGCACTGCGTTGCTTTAACTGACAATTGCGCGGTCCTGCAATGTTGTACCCAAATAAATTGATGTCCTTTTTTTCCCCACAAATAGAGCTTTCTTTTGGCGGTATTTGATCACCTCTGCGTCACTTCTGATCACCGCTATAAACAAAGAGCGACATTTTTGAAAAAAAAAAAACAATATTTCTTGCTTTTTGCTAAAATACATATCCAAAAAAAAATATATAAAAAAAAAACTAATTTATTCATCAGTTTTGGTCAATATAGATTCTTCCTTATATTTTTGGTAGGGGGGGATCAAAGGGTTCACTGTGTTCCCTGGGATGTGTTTCTAACTGTGTGGGGGCTGGGCTGACTGGGGGAGGAGAGTGATCATTGCTCCCATATACAGGAAGCATACAATCACACTCTTTCCCCCCTGTCAGAGAGGAGATCCGTGTGTTTACACACATGGATCCCCATTCTGTCACTGTGGGGAAGCAATCACGGGAAGCCGGAAGACATCGAGTCCGCCCTACTTGCTCCCTGGCTCCTCCGCTACACAGTGAGCATGCGAGCGCGCATCTGGCAGCACGCGTGTGATCATGATCCGTGATCTCGCAGCTGCTGTCAGGTGACGGCGATATGCAATATCGAGCCAAGTTGCTGCCTTTAATCCACAGGGAGCGGTTGGCAACTGGTTAATAAAGACATAAAACACCAAAAATGATCAATAAAAAGAAAAAGCATAATGTGCAGCACTGATACATGAATAAATAAATAAATCCCACAACGCAAAAAATATTTTAACTAAAACCTCTGATGAAGTCCTCAACCACGGGGATGTAACATGTAAAGACAGAGTTACTGGGCGATGTCACCATGCCCGCCAGCCCAGACGAGGAAGCAAGCAATGGCTTTCTCTGTTTTTTGTACACCCGAAGCTGATCCCGACCTCCATGGAAGCAGTGACTTCCTATTTGATTTACATGCGAGTACTTTCTATACAGTGTGTGAGAGGTCTTTATGGGTTTTTTCTATATGTAATCAATATTAAAACATCAAATATGGTGTATTATATTGAGGAGCACATGGAAACTTTTTCCTAATGAAAGTGGATTATTCCAATGACAAGATTCCAAGTTTCTAGTGGACTGGAGGTGTGGAGCCAATAATACATCACATCATATAGCGCTTTTTCTGACCTTTTAGGTGTTGCGGGTGAGTGCCAAGGTTCGCAGATTCTCTATTAGAGCATGAGGTGGCACTGGAGTTGGAGTTCATGGATCTGGGCATATTGAGAACACTGAATGTTTTTTTTATGCATGGACTTTTGGGAAAACAAAAATATTGGTGTTTTAATTGTTTTACACATTTTTCATTTTTATATACACACAATAGGACAATTTATGCATTAAGGTTGAACATATTTTCACAGATATAGTTTAGAAGAGCTATCTTATTAGGAAATAATTTCACATTTGAGAAATTGTCCTTGTAAGATTTTTTTATTTCATGTTGTGAGATTTATTTATTTTGCCATTTTCTCACAATAATTTGGCGTTGGGGTCAGTGTTTTGTTACTATTTCTGTAACCATATTGATATCTCATAGTATGGTTGCTGCTTTCCCTAAACGATTTTGGTACACTTTAGCGCAGTTTACTATTTTTGTGGTTTTGTAATACGGTTACTAAACAATAATGCATCCATGACTTCTTATCCATGTCACACCAATTACACTTTTCAAATGACCCTAGAACAAATAGTATATGGCCCTGAATAACTGAAAGAAAAGTCATGAAGGACCGTATTCTTTTTATTGCCAGTGTGGAAGCATTTTTCCTGTTACGTATAGAGTATAGTAAAGTTTCAAAAGGTCTTCCACTCTTGTATTTTAGACTGTGTAAAACTTGTTAAACAGTACACATAGATAATTGTTTAAAATATGCATAACTATAGGTGAATAACTTTTTAAATTAAAATTATACAGGAATATAACCACAATTCTACAAACTATATGTAAACATCAGCAAGAGCAGAGAATGCTACTGTAAGTTTTTCAGAAACCCTGACCTTGCAAATGTCAGCAGCCTTTGCCTGAGGGACCTTTGGCCAGTGTAGGCCGAGATGTGTAGTCAGAATAGGGATATGCAGTAGACCCTGAAACCCAGGCGATCTAAAAGATTCCAGAGAACAAATGGTTTGTATGCGAGGGGCAGTGACTGAGTAGGTGGGCAAGAACATGAGAAAGAAATATTATGGTCTTCTACAGACAAGTTCATAAGGGCAAAATGAAGTTGAGCTGGCACGAGCTCTTATCTTCAATGGTTAGATTCTTCTGCCATTGAACAAATACAGAGACTTTGCTGTCCAAGCAATCTTGCTTTGTTCACTTATGATTTTTTTCCTTTTGTTCAAGCTACAGAAGTTCATCGTCAGACACGCGTTGGCTATTAGTCCACTACAAAAGGCAGATTTGAGTCCATAATTTAGAAACTCATAAAAACATTATTGTCTCTGTCAGGACATTTATTTACTAGCTCAACAATAAAGCTGAGTACTGTAATACAGAGGGTTATTAGGCGCTTTATGTTGGAGTGCAATGAATGGATAATAAACACTGAGCTGAATGTCTAAAGAAAGGTAGCTCGAAAAAATGTTTAATTTAATTTTGTTCTTTTTGCAATAGATGTTGAAAGTCTTCATAGTTAAAGAAAAAGAACAACTTATATCTTGACACACTGTAAATAATAATCAAAGTAAACCTAGAAACAATATTGTCTGTTGGAATTAGTTAAAGCTGAACTCCAGGCAAACAGATGTGATGCTTATATTGTATATGAATTGATTAACATGACAAAAAGATTTGAAATTCTGTTTGACCAGTCTTGTAATGCAGGCTCCTCTACTAAGCAGAGCCTATTGATGTTTTTAATGCAGATTTAAAATAGAAAGGGCACCAAAACTTGTGTTTTCCACAGTGGCTTACTTTGCAATGCCAGCAAGAACTAGTAAAAAAAAAAGAAAAAGCAACTCCTGCATTGTCTGTCATTTCTAGAACACCAAGTTCTTGCTTTGCATGTGCCATACCGACTGTGAACTAGCAATGAAAGTCAAGAAAACACAAAAGATGAAATGTGGGAAAATACACCTACCTCTCTTCTGTAAGCGCTTTTTGCATTTGGTGAATAACTAATTAGGTGTATTTAAAGTGTTATTAAATATATTTTTTTCTCAAAATAAAAAAAGATGTTGTACTTATCTGCTCCGTGCAATACAAAGAGTGGTCTTATACCTCCTCTGCCCATGCGGGCTAGCTCCCTATCTGGGGTGAGGGGGGGGCAAAGACACATAAAGCATGGCTTAGCCACGGTCCCTACTCTCCCCTCATAGGAGCTGACTGACAGCATAAGGAGCCTATGGCTCCACTGTCCTCAGTGTCTCCTGTGGGAAGAGGAATAGAGAGCAGTGCTGTTACAGATAGGATAGATCTGGATCATTAGAGGCAGGTAAGAGTTTAGGGAGGGAGGGCAACCTGAATAAATAGTGGGACTTTTTTACCCTAATGCATTCATTCCAAAATGAAGTGTTGGGACTTAAAAATAGGGAAAAGAGTTACCTTCTAAAGCTATAAAACAAATATCAATCCGCGCAATCAAATGTAAATAATGTAAAAATAAAATGCAAAAAATATTAATAAATAGCAATAGACGCTGTCCCAAAAAAAGTGTTCTCACTCCACTTAAATGCAATATAAAAAAAAACAAAAAGCAGTCCTGCGCTATGAATATCTATCAATTATCAATATAGATACATATAAAGACAATAAAATTATACTTAATGAATTAATAATCCATATGTAAAAAATCAATGATCCATGTGACAAAATAAAAATATAAAGTTCATAAATCAAATCCAGTGACTGATTGTAGTGACTTCCAAAACATCCATATTGCAAAGAAAATCCAAAAGTGCTTGTGCTCTCCTCCACCAATATCACAGGCTGCTCACCGCACATCTGAGTCTAATCAGCAGTGTTCCCCTTTGGGGATAATAGAGAAAGCTGGCATGCTGTTGGTAAATACCTCCTTCCCTCCAAACACCCGTTCCAATGGAACATGGACCAAGATCGTCTCACCCGATAAGATGGGTATATAAAAAGAAAGGAAGACAGACACTAGTGCTCTCTGTTTAAAATATTTACATTTTTAAAACGTAAAGACACTACTCACAAGGTTTGCACTCTAAGACGTGCTGGCTGATAACACAGACAGACTCAAAACGGCCGCGATGCAACGTCCATACACAAGCTCCGCCCCCTATAATATATAATAATATTTTTTTTTTATTACCTCTAAAGCTGGTGATAGAAGAATAGTTTTTTTTTGTTCAGACAGTGAGCTGAATGAAAAAAAATTAACAGATTCCTGCATCCACACAAATGAGGTGGATGGAGGAATATCCCTTATTGGGACTAAGGTTGATCTGTAGACATATATGTACTTGCTCTAGTTTCATTTTAAACACAGTAAACAAGGTAAGTTGGGGTGCCATTCAGGATAGATGACAGCACACTGCACCGACCCATATATTTGTGCTGCACATTCATTTTCAAGTTACCATACACACAATATTGTGAATGGGCCCTAAATGTTCAGCTCTTAAAGTACCACCCCAAAGTAGTAGCTAAACCTGACTATGGTCCCTATAGATTTTGTGTAACTCACTGACTTTATATAAGTTTAATTTTCAAGTGTCCCCACAGTGGATCTGTCCCTTAGGTATTGAGAAGTCTTTTTAATTTGTTTGGACGGTTGATGCTAAATAACATCGATTTCCAATGTGTAAGTCTAAATGACATTTAACAAGCTGGTGATGGTTCAATAATGCCATATGCAGTAACTTGTGTTCACTTGCCTCTGATGTATAAGAAATACTATGAATTCTGCCTACTTGGCAGCTGGTGCTAAAGAGTAAGGTCATTTTTATATTGTGTTTGCATTATAGAAGCATTGGCCTGAGTCCATAATGGCGGTATGAAATCATCCTGACCAGGTACCAAATAAGCCAGCTAGTCATCTTCCTAGCGCATGTAAAGAAAGTCTATAAAATTGCAGACAGATTAAAGTATTTCTATGGTCACAGCATACACTTTCACTTTAAAACATCACCTTTGTAATAAAAATACAAACAATAATTATTTCTGAGAATTAAAAAAAAAAAAAAAACGTAAAAAATCTCCTTTCATGTTGTGATTGCTGTCTGTCTTTGGGCCATATCTTTTCACATCTTCTCTGCATGCTTTGCAGCTTATGCTTTACTGTTTACTTTCAGTTTCTAAGGACTACGTATCCCATGGTACCTTGCTGCCTGCAAGCTGTGATTTCTGTACTGACTCTTCCTCCTGCAACTCCTCCTCCAGCCACCTCTGAAGTTCAGAATGCAGGATCTGTTAAATGTGTGACACATCAGTGCCTACACACAGGCAGGTTTGCCAACTGTCAGTAAATTAACAGACAGTTTGTAAAAATCTGTGATTTTTTACAACTTTCTGTAAATATCAGGTGCTGATAATTTGTCATGCTGTGTTGACTTTTAAGTGTAAACCAAGCAAATTACTTGTTATGGGTATGGTCAGTGTTTCCATATTATGTTTACTGTATACTGTTATATATATCGGCTGTCTTAGTATGTAATAGGAGTTCTGGTATTTGTCAGTAAAAAAATGTGTTCTGTCAGTAAATTTTCCATGTTTTGTCAGTAAAAAATGCTGCAGGAGGTTGGCAACACTGCACGCAGGGCATAGTGAATACGTGTCATGGAATTCAAGGAAGTAAACGTGTGGGGATCTTCACAAAGTTTACAAACTTCAAGATCATTCAGATTAAGAGGAGTTGGCTAGAAATAATGTAAATAAAAGGTGGAATTGAATATAGGATTTTACATTTTATTTTTGACCACAGATGCTGTATAAGTGTACAGTTGTGCTCATAAGCTTACATACCCTGGCAGAATTTATGATTTCTTGGCCATTTTTCAGAGAATATGGATGATAACACAAAAACATTTCTTTCACTCATGGTTAGTGTTTGGCTGAAGCCATTTATTATCAATCAACTGTGTTTACTCTTTTTAAATCATAATGACAACAGAAACTACCCAAATGACCCTGATCAAAAGTTTACATATCCTGGTAATTTTGACCTGAAAACATTCACACAAGTTGACACAAAGGGGTTTGAATGGCTATTAAAGGTTACCATCCTCACCTGTGATCTGTTTTCTTGCAATTAGTGCGTGTGTATAAAAGGTCAATGAGTTTCTGGACTCCTGACAGACCTTTGCATCTCTCAACCAGTGCTGCACTGATATTTCTGGATTCTGAGTCATGGGGAAAGAAAGAGAATTGTCAAAGGATCTGCGGGAAAAGTTAGTTGAACTGTATAAACAGGAAAGGGATATAAAAAGTTATCCAAGGAATTGAGAATGCCAATCAGCAGTGTTCAAACTCTAATCAAGAAGTGGAAAATGAGGGGTTCTGTTGAAACCAAACCACGGTCAGGTAGACACACAAAAATCTCAGCCACAACTGCCAGGAAAATTGTTTGGGATGCCAAGTTAAACCCACAAATAACTTCAGGTGAAATACAGGACTGAAAACATGTGGTGTGGCTGTTTCAAGATGCACAATAAGGAGGCACTTGAAGAAAGATGGGCTGCATAGTCAGGAGAAAAGCATTACTATGCAAACGCTACAAAGTATCCCGCTTACAATACGCCAAACAGCACAGAGACAAGCCTCAAACCTTCTGGCACAAAGTCATTTGGAGTGATGAAACCAAAATTGAGCTTTTTGGCCGCAACCATAAACGCTACATTTGGAGAGGAGTCAACAAAGCCTCTGATGAAAGGTACACCATTCCTACTGTGAAACCTGGAGGTGGATCGATGATGTTTTGGGCATGTGTGAGCTACAAATGCACAGGAAATGTGGTCAAAATTGATGGCAAGAAGAATGCAGTATGTTATCAAAAAATACTGGCGGAACATTTGCATTCATCAGCCAGGAAGCTGCGCATGGGACGTGCTTGGACAATCCAACATGACAATGATCCAAAACACAAGGCCAAGTCTACCTGTCATTGTATACAGCAGAATAAAGAGAAGGTTCTGGAGTGGCCATCTCAGTCTCCTGACCTCAATATCATTGAGCCACTCTGGGGAGATCTCAAACGTGCAGTTCATGCAAGACAGCCCAAGAATTTCCAGGAACTGGAGGTTTTTTGCCCAGAGGAATGGGCAGCTTTACCATCTGAGAAGATAAAGAGCCTCATCCACAAATACCACAAAAGACTTCAAGCTGTCATTGATGTTAAAGGGGGCAATACTAAGACCTGGGGTATGTAAACTTTTGATCAGAGTCATTTGGGTAGTTTCTGTTGTCATTATGATTTAAAAAGAGTAAACACAGTTGCTTGATAATAAATGGCTTCAGCCAAACACTAACCATGAGTGAAAGAAAAGTTTTTGTGTTCTCATTCATATTCTCTGAAAAATGACCAAGAAATCATAAATTCTGCCAGGGTATGTAAACTTATGAGAACAACTGGCCTTCCTCTGGATCAACTGTGGGTGAAGGATTGTATATGGGATTGTATGGTTAGATATAATTTATCTATTTATGTTTTTAACTATGTAACTGTATATCCAGGCAAAGCCTATTTTCTTAGCTGTACACAGAGTGGGGAAGGGTTCAAACCATTGTCATGTTTTAGACCCCTCTCACACTGAGGCAGTTTTCAGGCATTTTAGCTCTAGAAATAGCACCTGTTAAGCGCCTGAAAACTGCCTCCCATTCATTGAAATGAGAGCTTTCACACTGGGGCGGTGCGTTTGCGGGACGGGAAAAAAAGTCCTGCAAGCAGCATCTTTGGGGCGGGTTGAGAGCGCTGTAACCAGCGCTTTCAAACGCCCCTGCCCATTGCAATGAATGGGCAGCACTTTGAAAGCGCCGCAAAATGGGACTTTTTACCTTTTTTTTTAAAAAAAGCACCCCTCTAGTGGCTGAAAAGCGCTGTAAAAGTGCTGCTAAAAGATCACTTTGGTGGCGCTTTAGCGCTAACGGCACGGCCTTAGTGTAAAAGTAGCCTTATTGCTAACCAGGACACCACTAGGGAGAGTCCTCTCACTTCCTACACTTTTGACAATGCTTTACCCGACAGGAAGTGAGGGGAACTCTCCAACAGTAACCAAACGGAATAAAAGGGATTTTCATTAGTAGACTAAAATCTCAGCTAGAATTCAAGCATCATTAACCACTTCAGCCCCAGAAGGATTTCACACTTTAGGACCAGAGCACTTTTTGCAATTCGGAACTGCATCGTTTTAACTGAGAATTGCGCGGTCGTGCGACGTTGTACCCAAGCGAAATTTGCGTCCTTTTTTCCCACAAATACAGCTTTCTTTTGGTGGTATTTGATCACCTCTGCATATTTTCTGATCACAGCTATAAACAAAAGAAGAGCAAAAACAATTTTGCAAAAAAAAAATCAAATTTCTTACTTTTTGCTAAAATACAAATCCAAAAAAAATATATATAAAAGAAACATTTTTTGTCATCGGTTTTGGCCGATTTATATTCTTCCTCATATTTTTGGTAAAAAAAAACGCAATCGGCGTTTATTGATTGGTTTGCGCAAAAGTTACCACGTTTACGGATGATGAGAATTAATTTATGGGGTTTTTATTTATTTTTTATTTTTTACTAGTAATGGCGGCGATCTGCGATTTTTTTAGCGGTACTGCAATATTGCAGCGGACATGTCGGACCATTTTGACACTTTTTTGGGACCATTGGCATTTATACAGTGATCAGTGCTATAAAAATGCACTGATTACTGTGTAAATGCCATTGGCAGTGAAGGGGTTAACCTGCAGGGGGCGCTCTAAGGGTTAACTGTGTTCCCTGGGTGTGTTCTAACTGTGTGTGGGCTGGGCTGGCAGGGGGAAAGGGGTGATCACGGCTTCCATATACATATGTCAGAACGGAGATCCCTGTTTACTTACATGGACCTCCGTTCTTTCACAGCGGGGGGCCATCGCGGGTAGCCAGCGGAGATTGAGTGCGCCCTACCCGCTCCCTGGCCCCCCCCCCCCAACACAGTGAGCACGCAAGTGCGCCTCCGGCGGTAAGCGCGCACTCACAATGCGGGATCTCGCAGCCGCCGTCATTTGACGGCAGTTTGTGATATCCAACCACTTTGTCGCCGCCAGATGCCGGTCAGCGGTCGGCAAGTGGTTAAAGCAGTAGTAAACTGCTGTTTTTTTATTTATTTTGAAACCTGCAAGGTAAAGTTATAAAGTGCATCGCATACTAGCACATTATGTGAAACTTACCTTAGAACGAAGCCCTCCAGCAGCGAACTGTCACCGCTGACAGGGCTTCCATCTTCCTTTGAGGGGGAATTACTAAGAATGGAACAGTTAAAATCTGGGTCAGCTGTGCATGACCACCAATCAGCTTCTAGCTTTTATTTTTAAAGCTTAATCGAACAAGCTTAAAGTGTTACTAAACCCACAACAGTAAAATCAGTCTGTATATGCAGTAAAGCATGCTTGTTATACTCACTGTGGAACCTAAGGGGTTAATCCTCTGCATTGTGTAAAAAGGCTATTTGATCCTGGCTTCTCTGATCCTCCCCTCCTTCCACTGTCCCCTGATAATTTCCTGAGAACACAGAGTCTATGGAGCAGTGGTGGCTGGTGCTAAACTTTTTGAGGGGGCAGCAAACAAACCCCCCCCCAGGTCCGGACTCACTGATCCATGGTCCCCCCGCACTCACTGCTCCACGGCATGGTCCCTGCACTCACCTTTCCACAGCATGGTCTCCCACACTCACCCCTCCTTGGCACAGTCCCCGCACTCAACACTCCATGGCACGGTCCCCGCACTCCATGGCATGGTCCCCTGCACTCACCCCTCCATGGCACGGTCCCTTGCACTCGCTCCTCCACAGCACGGCCCCTCCACGGCTTCCTCTGCTTCTCCTCCCGGCCAACCCGATCCACTTCCTGTCCTGATTGGCCAGGAGGAGAAGCTGGAAGATAATAGCGAATATTGATTCGCTAATGTCACAAGTGGGTGGGTGCTCTGTGCCCCGAGCCCTACCTTTTTCAAGCCATTTAGAGCCTCAGGCTCTAATCATGTGTTTTGAAAAAAAAAACTCACACAAAGGTATAAGTCCGGTGCCCCGCATGCATGTATGCATGCAAACTAGGGAGGCGGCACCTCTAATGGACCAGCTGCTCCTGCTATGGAGTCAGGCTGCACATGTTCAGTTTGATGTTTATTGCTGGAGAGGTTTTTTTTTCTTGGGAGAGAGCATGTGATCACCACAGGGCCAATAAGCATGGTCCAGACAGAGGGTCAGGAGTCTTGCAGTCTCATAGGGCAGTCTGAAAACACCTCCTACAAGCTTTAACCAGTGCTTGGCTATACACTAATGGAAGTCACAAGACTGCTCTAACTGCTGATGAGAAAAGGTATTTAGCAATTTATATTTACTAAAATAATTGCATGTCCATGTTCTGTGTACTGTGGGAGACCCAATATAGTGAATGCAGGGTCCTGGGTTTAGTAACACTTTAAGATAGAAGCTGATTGGGTACCATGCAGAGGTGCCCCAGATTTGGTCTGCTCCGCTTTTGCTAAGTTCCCCCATTATGATTATGCTATGCTATGTAAAAACATGCTTGTAACATGCTCTATAGTCTATATTGTAAAAAAAAAACACTCCATCAAATGACTAGATCTGCTCTACCTTGTCTATATGAACAGCAGCACAACTGTAAAAAATGTTGTTACAATTTGTTTGATATGTACATGTCAAAATTGCGGAAAGCACTGGGGTGTTTACAGATGGCGGTGCTCTGTCCTGCTTCATTAGTTGTCAGTATTGTATGTGTACAGTATCTATAATTCCTCTAGACAGTATCTGCCTCCAGCTTAAAGAGTGTGCTATTTCCAGCTTTGTCGCCTGCAAGACAGAGGAAAGCGAGAATGCAGGTAACTTCAACACCTCCTTCCACAGTCTCCAGGGAGCGTTCTGCAAGCTTGAGATTGCAGAATAAGGAAGGGGGGTGCGGGGGGCAACATAACCATTTGTATTCCACACAAGTGTCCAAGATGATGGCGTTAGCAGGCATAAGTCATTTGATGTATACAGTAAGATCTTTGTACATACATAGAAGAAGTGACTATGGCAGTTAAGCATTAATTCATACACCTACAATTTTATTTTTAACTGTATGCAATAATGGTTTTATTTTTACTAGTAAAGATACTTTCTTACAGTACATAAGGTATAAGCTTATATGGCCAGAATGACATCCATGTCAAGTTATATGTCTTCCTGAAATTAGTCCGATTGAAGATTGATCCTTGCCCTAACCACTGCAATAATAGTATGTCTGCATTATATGTGCGTGGCAGGTCACATATGAAATATTGGACAATTTAACCTCTTTAAGCTTTACACAGATATGTGGCAGCATGGCGGGTTGGCCTTAATGCCCGGCCACCACCAGAGGCATAACTAGAACCTTCAGGGCCCCGGTGCAAGAAATTATGAAGGGCCCCCCTGACTCCTGGCCAGGGCCCTTCCCTCTTCCCACTGATCCTGGGGCCCTTTACTCCTATTGCGGGTCCCTTTATTATGGTCCCATCGAATAAACAATAATTGTGTACCGAGCCTCCCATTCATTCAGAAACGTAAGTATAATAAAAACAGTTTACTGTGCTTCAGTTATGAATGAACCAATTGGTATCCATCACTGAGGGAGCTGGTAAATGACAAATTTACCGACTCGTTCCCATCTCTCGATCATGACACATCTTCTACAGCAGCTGGCAGTAGAGAGGAGGGGGGAAGACAGCAGCTCTGTGGGGGGACACAGGGACCCTGGGAACAGCAGAAGACAAGTAAACTGGATAGGAGGGGCGGCAGAGGCAGCATATAGAGGAACCAATCTCTTCCATTAGGAGGAAAATGGAGGAGATTGGTTCCTCTAAATGCCATCATCATTCCTATCCAGGTGTACAAGGGAGGCACACAGGCCCCCTGGAGCACGGGCTTGGTTGCAATTGCAACCCCTGTAGTTATCCCTCTGGCCACCACATATATTCATTGCTGTGTTGTTCTGGGGAGTGCTACACCTGCACCCCAGAACTGTGGCCAAGCTGTCACTGAAAACTCCTGGTCAAATATGGACAATTGTAATCTGGCAAACTGGGCTCATTATTGTTTGGACAATCACAGTGCCGCATGATTGGGAGAACCTTTTATCGGCCTTGGGTGTCATGGCCCACATAAAGGGCTGGTTATTAGTGGCAAGGGGTTATATTTCCCAGAACCACTGTAAGATTTATTCTTCATTGTCTAACCTGAATATTTCTGGAGAGTATGGGGAAACAATGTCAACCTGGAAAAGCAGAACGGAATGATTTGTCTTGCATGAGTGTGACTTGATTTTATGGGTGACCAACATCTATACAAAGCTCAGACCAGTTACTAATGCTAGGTTTCCACTATTGTGACCTGAAAGTCGCATAATTTTGCCGCAATTTTTACCGCAATTTTTGCCGTGATTTTGATGTGACTTGAAGCAATGTCTGTGTAATCTTGAGATCTATGGACCTCAAGTCGCATCAAAGTCGGACCAAAGTAGTGCAGGGACTACTTTGAAGTCGCTGCAACTCGAAGTCGCACAGATATGAATGGTACTCATTGGAAATCATGTAGTTGTGTATGTATTTATTGTGATGTATATATGTATGTTTTCATCCAATGCTGTCCATTTACCTATTGTGTGAACCATCTCCTTGTCTGGATGGTCCTTTTAAAACATACCAATAAATGTTATTTTTTATATGTTTCTTTCTTGGTGAGTTGGTTCTCCCATTTAAAGTCCCAATAGGGGGTTTTCCTTGTGCTTCTACATTTGTTTTTCTGGGATGGGGATAGAACCACTCCAATTTTTTGTATCAAATATTTTTGATTGCCCAAAGAAATAGCCATATTCTATATCATTGGAAATCATGGGGTATGACTTGTCATGCGACTTTGCAGTCCCAAGTCGCAGGAAAAGTCGCACTAGTGGAAGCCTAGCCTAAACCTGTATTAGTCTAAATTTAAAAAAAAAAGTTGCATGCCCGCACAATTGTCGGTTAAAGCAACGCAGGGCCGTATTGCAAAAAATGGCCTGTTCATTAAGGGGGCAAACAAGAAAGCAAATGTTTGTTGCATTTCATTTTGTACATAACCAATAAACTATATATATATATTACACATCACTTAAAATAGCAAAGCTACATGCCATGCTGGGCATAGATGGATCTTTTTTTTTATAGCCAGTGAGTTGATTAAAAAAAAGAACAGATTCCCTCATCCATACAGTTAAGGTGGATAGAGGAATCCTCCCTGCTTTGCTATTGTATTCTGATGATTGGCTGCAGTGCCAATCGAAGGAAAATTTTCCAACATTCTCATCTGATGGCCATAGATAGATCAAGATTTGGCCGGCCCTTGCTGAACTGGACAATTTTCGATCCATCTATGAGCAGCTTAGCTTAGCTTACTATGCAAATATGACTTGGCAAAACTCAGTACTATATTTACAATTCATTAAAGTGTTACTAAATCCACAAAAGTCAAATCATTCTGTATATGCAATAAAGCATGCTTGTTATATTTACTGTGAATTTGATATATTGCAGCTTACTAGTCTTTAGCTGTGATGACAGCTTTAGTTTTCATTTTTCAAGCTAACTATTATAGGAAGCATAAAAAATAACAGTTGATCTTGCACCAGAAATGCAGTGTTCCTGTCACTTTATGGGGTTGATTTACTAAAGGCAGAACGGCTGTGCACTTTGCAAAGTGCAGTTGCCTTCTGCAAGTGCAGTTGCTCTGGAGCTTAGTAAATGAGCAGAAGTTCTGCTGACTTCCATCATCCAATAATGTGCAAGCAAAAGTGCTGTTTTTTTTTTTTCTTGCATGTGATTGGGTATTTATTCTTTGCAAAGGGAAGCTTTATCTCATTTACTAAGTTTTGGAGCAACTGCACTTGCAGAGGGCAACTGTACCTTGCAAAGTGCATAGTCTATTTGCCTTTAGTAAATCAACCCCAACGTGTCATTCATATGACTTAATATATTTATAGTGAATTGTGACATTAAAATCTAGGTTTGTATATTTCAAAATGATTTAAAATACCTTTTAGGGCATTTCTAAATCAGTCATGTCAACCTTTTGTAATTCTACTGTAAGTCTATGTGAATCTGTGGGTGGAGCTCTGGCAGTCATGTGATTAAATGAAAAAAGAAATAGTCTAAATGTAAAGGATATTATGTACTGAATGGTCAAACACATGAAAGCAATGCTTGCTTATATTCATGGACATTCCTTAATAAAAAAAAAAAAAAAAAATTATTTACAGTCTCTTAGCCGTCCCACGTGACACTGTTGCACCTTATACAAAATGGCTCAAACATTGCTTTCATGTGGATTTTTTTTTTTTACATAATGTTATTTACATTTAGATTTTTTTTTTCAATCACATGACCACCAGAGCTCAACATCTAAATGGGGGGTCAGCTCACCAAATGTGGAACATAGTGCCAAAATGGTTATGTTATCTTCAACATTGGTCTGTGGAGTTTATGACATAGTGCACTGTAGGACAATGGTGCCAACAAGTGAGGATTTTGTAGCTTTGTTTGCAAAGGAGCATCAATAGATAGATAAAGGTTTTTCCCAGTCTTGGCATGAGATTGAAATCCCAAGCTTGGACAAGCATTGTTCAGTATAATGGGGAAAGGGGGATGAGAGCAGGCGAGTAGAATATTGTATAATGAAGAGATAGTTTGTGTCAGGTGGGAGTTTTGTAGTTCTCATAAGAGGTTCGGGAGAGGAAAGATTTTGCTTACTTGGGAGCGGGTATAGGAAGGATGTGAGTAGCTAATGTGCTAGACATTGTAGCATGGATGGGTTAATGCTTGAGAAAGGGGTCTCTAGGAAATCACAAATTGTGATAGATGATGGTGGCTTTGTTCATTCCAGATTAGTAAGTGGGATTGAGCCTGGGCAGGGAGGAATGCCAGGTTTCTAAAAAGAGGTATAGGGCCAGTGGTATAGGACAGCCGGAGTAGTCGCAGAGGGTAAGCAGGTGACGTGTGAGAATAGGAAGGGAAGGTAGTCTGGCCCTGTCCAACTGTCCGATTTAAGGGAGGGCTTGGCGTTCGCAAGGAGTGGTAGCTTGTTCTATTTGCTTGTTTACGTTCTTTGGAGCAATGGAAACCCATGTCAATTTCCCCCAAAAAAACCACAAGCTGGAATGCATGTTCCCACTACCCAAAGTGTGATAGGGACCTAAATATTCTGGACTGCTAAAGCCTTGAGTTGATTAGTAACTTTGTTATGTTACTGTGCTGAAGACAAGCATACTCTATTATGCTGTTTGCTGAAGTTAAGCCACTCACAACACTGAAGGCATTATTTCTTTTTTATTTTGGAGGAGTAAAAAGACATTTTGGTTATTTAAGCAGCTTTTGTGTGTGGTCCTGGAGCACTTACCATGAATGCTAACACCCCTGAAATGGTGCCTGCACTACTTTGGTGCAACATTGAAGAGGTTATAAAAGCCCTGGTGAAAGCACAGTGGCCCATCAGGGGACCACTTGGCTGCAAATCAGGCCCAGCAGCAGGCCTCTGAGGAGATGAACCGTCACTAAGATGAGGCCCTGGCTCAGCAGTGATAGGCCATGGAATAGGATGTCACAGCACAGCAGGAAAATACCCATTTGCTGGCCGCCCATTTATAAAATACAACAAGAAACCATGCAAGCACAAGTGGCCACCTTCCAGGAAGTGGTGGAACATCTCTCACTGAGATGGCAACAAGTGGCTGTTGCCCCTAACAACCAGGTAGCTGGGAGGGCCAGACACTACCTGCCAAATGTAACTTCTAGTGATGATGTGCAGGCATTTCTGACCACTCTTAAGAGAACAGCAGAGAGACAGTGTGGCCCCTTGACCAGTGGGTCAACCCAATCGCCCCTTTTCTCACTGGGCAACCACAAAAAGCTTATTTTGACCTTCTGTCTGCTGAGGCCAAGAACTACAAATGGCTGAAGGCGGAGATCCTGGCCCACCTTGGGGAGACTACCACTGTATGGCCCCAAAGGGTCCACTGCTGGAAGTACCACCGAGGTCCCAAAGACATGACCTGGTTCAGCTGGTTAAGAAATGGCTGCAGCAGAGGCATTGACTATTCCTCAGATGATAGAGCTGGTTGTGGTTGATAGAGCAGGGTGCCTGAGGTCTCTGCCAGAGGTCTACAGCGCTGGGTGAACCACAGAGACCCCCAGACAGTGGAAGACAGTGGAAATGGTCAAAAGATACCATTATACCATGGTGGAGAGCCTGATTGGGCCTACTAAGCACCAAGAACCTACACCAAGGGCCGCAATGCCACCTACAGCTCCAAGAAAAGCCCTGCCAGACCCTGGAACCAGCTTCCAAGAGTCTGGCTGTACAGATCTGCGGAGGTCTGTCTCTATCAGGGAAATAGGAGCTGTGCAGTACTGGCAGTGCCACTCATGGAGCCATACCCAGGCACAGTGCCCACTTCAGGAAGAGCCCATAAAGTGGAGGGCTGGCAGAAGAGCATCATTCTATATAAAATGTACACATCTTGACCTGGCTGAGGGTTGGTTTAAGTGTGAGGTGTGGGTATATCATCTCCCAACCAAGGCCCTACAGGACTCTGGCAGTATGGTCGCACTTGTGTTCTCCAGGGTGATTAGAAGATATGGCTGATAAGTAAGACTCTCCCAGTAGTGTATTCATGGGGATACCAAGGAGTACCTTGTGTCAGAGACTTGGGGACCATAGGCTCATCAGGTCCCAGGTTATGGTTGTGGGGGATGAAGAGGAAACTTCCCCACAACCGGTCACAGTCGAGGAGGTTGAAGGGGAAAGTTCCTTTAGCCGAGTGCACCCTGACTTGAATGTGTCAAGGGGTGCATTATGTATTACCTAATTGCAGGACCTTACACCATTAAATGCTAGAGAGCAAGTTATGGTCATTATTGGGGTTCCACAAATACCTGTTGCACAAACAAGGTTTCCTCATTTTGCATTTAACAGTGATCTGCTTTATTGAATAGCTGAAGTCTGAGGGGAGACTGTAGAGCAGTTGTTGGTTTCCCAGCCTTATAGGCAGTTGGTGCTCAATTTGGCTCACAATGATGCACTGAGAGGACCCCTGTGAACTGAGAAAATGGAGGGACAAATAACAGATTGGTTTTACTGGCTGGTTCTTGATTACACAACTAGGCATCCAAAGTTGGTCCCTTTAAGAAAAACTTCCTCAAAGACAATTTCACGGTAATTTTTTTATATGTTCTGGAGAACTGCATTTCCCCAGGACATACTGACCGACCAGGGTACGCCTTTTAAATAGAAGGTGATGGCAGACTTAGTGCATATTGTTTCAAATGAAGCCATTGTGGGCATATGTCTATCACCCACATACAAATGGTTTCATTATAAAATTTAACAAAACTCTGAAGTCCATGCTAAAGAAAGTGGTCCAGGTCCTGCACTGTTATTTACCAGAGGTTCTACATGCATCCATGGGTTTTCAATTGGAGTATAGACGCAGACCCTGTGGATTGCTTGATATAGCAAGTGGGACGCGAGCAAGTGAGCCTTCACCGCACAAGATGGTAATTGAACATATCTCTCAGATGCGGGAGAGGGTTGCTAAAGTGATGCCGTTAGTGAGGGAGCATCTCCAAAAGACTCAGGAAGTCCAAAGAAAAGTGTACAACCAGTCATCCACAGTCAGACAGTTTAAGGTTAGGGACCAGGAGCCTGTACTGATACTCATGGAAGAGAGTAAGTTCCTGGCCAGGTGGTAGAGAAAGAGGAAGAGAAAGAGGAAGAGATTAACTACAACGTACATCAGCCTGGAAAGAGAAAGCCGAAAGCCCTATAAAATATATTGTGTACCTTTATTAAAACCCTGGAAAGATCGGGAAAAGGTGTCCGTCTGTGGTTGGTGTTAGTGTAGCGTGCCCTGCAGGTGTTGACTAGCGCAGGTTGCAACCAGCTTATTAAAGCCACAAACTCAGCAAGCAAACTCAATTTTACAGAAAAATAAACTGATGGTTTTGGAGCTGCCAGGTCTCACAAAGGTTATTTAACATGACATTACAACACAGCCCAATGTAAAGGTCCAAGTAAAGCCATATCATATCCCAGAAGCAAATATAGCTCAGTAATTTTAGATGTCATAACTAAGTAAGGGTACCTTCATCCCTTTGGGATTTTAATGGTACCGTCATAAGCTCACAGAATCAATTTACTTAAAAAAGAATATATTAGACTATATTAGCCTTAGACTGTGAGGAAATAAATCTATCACGATCTACATGTATTTATGTTCTTAATATGTATGTTTTTTTTGTAAAAATAAAGATATTCTTTTTTGAGTAAATTGATTCTGTGAGCTTATGATGGTACCATTAAAATCCCAAAGCCCCTTGCATCTGCTGTTCCTGTACTGTAATTGTACGTGTTGAGTATAAATAAAACTCTTTTAAAGGAAAGAAAAAAAAAATCCCAAAGCCCCTTGGTTCCCAATTATTCTTTACATCCCAGAAGCACATAGGAAAGCAGTGTCCGAGGAAATCCAGAGAAAGCTTGAGCTCAATGTCACTGTGTCATTGCAGAGTGAATGGTCAAGCCCAATCATGTTGGTACCTAAGCCCAACGCCACTCTATGGTTTTGTAATGACTTTAGTAAACTTAACTTGTCTACCCCCTCGATCATACGTGTCGGCCCTGTAATGACGCGTACGCAGCACTGCAGTCACCGACGTACGTTCACCTTATAGAGGATTTGACATGTCCAAATCCTCTATAAGTAAAATGGATGTCCATTCACATTAATATCCGAATGGACATCCATTTTTACGTAAAACCCCCATCTGTTCAATTCAAATGATTTCAGTAATGTTTTGGTATCTCACCGCAACCCGAATCCATGGTTGTACTAACCCGAACTGGTAAGTGAGACGTTACTGTGTCACTGTAACTCGAGTTCGAAAGAGACCTAAAGGAGCCTGTGACGAAAGGATACACGAAGACCCTACATTTCTTATTAACCCT
>BLSH010391565.1:1048851-1064751 GCA_018402905.1 Glandirana rugosa | reverse complement strand
AGTGATAGTCACTTCGTTCGGTAGTAATCCGACTTTTTTGTTTTGTTTGGGTAGTCTCTCTATCGTTTTGGTAATCCACACCGGTTTAGTTGACAAACCTTGTAGGAATTTTTCTTTCTTACGTGACCACTCGAGTCATGAATCAAACTTTCACTTTTTAATACTTGCAGTAAATTACAGCCTGAAGTCTGGAATGCATAGACATCACCAGACGCTGGGTTTCATCCTGTGGTGAACCCTCTGTATTCACTCTGGTGAGGTCTTCTCTTGATTGTTGACTTTGACACACATACACCTACCTCCTGGAGAGTGTTCTTGATCTGGCCAACTGTTGTGAAGGGTGTTTTCTTCACCAGAGAAAGAATTCTTCGGTCATCCACCACAGTTGTTTTCCGTGGTCTTCCGGGTCTTTTGGTGTTGCTGAGCTCACCAGTGCATTCTTTCTTTTTAAGGATGTTCCAAACAGTTGATTTGGCCACACCTAATGGTTTTGCTATCTCTCTGATGGGTTTGTTTTGTTTTTTCAGCCTAATGATGGCTTGCTTCACTGATAGTGACATATCTTTGGATCTCATATTGAGAGTTGACAGAAACAGATTCCAAATGCAAATAGCACACTTGAAATGAACTCTGGACCTTTTATCTGCTCCTTGTAAATAGGATAATTAGGGAATAACACACACCTGACCATGGAACAGCTGAGCAGCCAATTGTCTCATTACTTTTGGTCCCTTAAAAAGTGGGAGGCACAAATACAAACTGTTGTAATTCCTACACCGTTCACCTGATTTGGATGTAAATACTCTCAAATTGAAGCTGAAAGTCTGCAGTTAAAGCAGTTTTTGTTTCATTTCATATCCATTGTAGTGGCGTACAGAGCCAAAATATTTATGGACCTGACTGTAAAAGTGCATGCAGGGCACTGGACAAAGCACTTGGGACAAAAGGGATGTGAAATGATTTCATACAGTAATGTAATCTTACAGATTACAGTGTACTGTATTTTTCCTATGTGTTTCACTTTTTGAATTTGCCGCCGGTCTACGCCCCAACGCAACGCGACGCCCACAGGGAACAGAGCCCGGCATCACACAGACATCGGGCGGAAGACAGCCTGCTGACACAGTGGGGGGACACTCCAGGGGACAAGGTAAGTATCACTGCCTGGATCCAGCGATGCAATTCCGAGTGTGACTCGGGGGTTACCGCTCTTGGTACAGAAAATTCACCCCGAGCCACACTCGGGAATAATGCCAGGGGGTTAAAGTTATTATAAAGCAGCCTAGATCCTCCTCTTCTTGGGTCCCACTTTGCGCGGGTCCCCCTTTTTATTAAGATAAAAAACCTTCTGCCCTTACAACTCCTTTAAGGCCGCATTGTGCTAACATCCAGGTTTTAAATTTTCATAGAGAGTTTGTGATTCAGACAAATGCCTTGAATGAGAACTTAGGAGTGGTCCTGTCTCTGAAGGTCAATGAGGAAGAGCGCCCAGTGGCTTTTCTCAGCCGGCACCTGACAGCAGTTAAGAGAGACTATGCTGTGGCAGAGCGAGGGTGCTTGGTCATAAAATGGGCTCTGAACTCTCTGCTGTACTTTCCACAGTGGCGGCTCATCAATAGGGGGCTGCGCTAGTCATGAGAAAAAAAAGTGGTCCTTTAAAAGTGCCAGGCGCCGGATACTCCCCCTGCAATCTGCTGACTACATCTCAGAGAGCTCATTGGTGTGTGTTAACAGTGTGTGTTTGGGTGCCAGCAAGACGCTCATACTCTACACACTGATTGGCTTTCATTGGTCATGGTCACGATGCATTGGGTGGGGGCGGGACTCTGGTGGAATGAGCACGCATTCTGCTCCCTCTGTGATGCTCCTCGCTTCAAGGTCCCAGGACTCCCCGACGAATCGCTGATAAGCTAAATTCAGCTAAATCGTGTGGACCCCGCAGGCCAGGCTCAGAGTGACACACATAATTTATTCAGCTCACACAGACAGCCTCCTCTCCACACACACTTCCCAATCCCTGCGCTTCTCTCTCTCTCCAGTCTCCACCCTTGCTCACTACATTAATAGAACCTTGCAAATGGCCTGCAGGCCTGCAAGTAGCAGAAAATAAGTCATTGCAGCTGAAATCGACAACCACAGACAGTGTAAAAATTCCTGATAACAACTTGCTGACTATATACTTCTCTGGTGATTCTGTATATACAACTCTGGTGATGCTGTATATACCCCTCTGGTGATGCCTGTATATACTCCTCTGGTGATGCTATATATACCCCTCTGGTGATGCCTGTATATACCCCTCAAGTGATGCTGTATATACTCCTCTGGTGATGCTGCATATACTCCTTTGGTGATGCCAGTATATACTCATCTGGTGATGTCTGTATATACCCCTCTGGTGATGCCTGTATATACCCCTCTTGTGATGCTGTATATACCCCTCTGGTGTTTCTTTATATACTCCTCTGGCCCTGTTGTATATACCCCTGTGGACATGCTGTATATACCCCTCTGGTCATGCTGTATATACTCATCTGGTCATGCTATATACTCCTCTGGTGATACGGTATATACCCCTCTGGTGATGCTGTATATACTCCTCTGGTGATGTCTATATATAACCCTCTTGTGATGCCTGTATATACCCCTCTGGTGATGCATGCAAATACCCCTCTGTGATACTGTATATACCCCTTTGGTAATGCCTGTATATACTCCTCTGGTGATGCCTGTATATACCCCTCTGGTGATGCCTGTATATACCCTTCTGGTGATGCCTATATATACCCCTCTGGTGATGCCTGTATATACCCCTCTGGTGATGCCTGTATATACCCATCTGGTGATGCATGCATATACCCCTCTGGTGATACTGTATATACCCCTTTGGTAATGCCTTTATATACTCCTCTGGTGATGCCTGTATATACCCCTCTGGTGATGCCTGTATATACCCCTCTGGTGATGCCTATATATACCCCTCTGGTGATGCCTGTATATACCCCTCTGGTGAAGCCTGTATATACTCCTCTGGTGATGCCTGTATATACCCCTCTTGTGATGCCTGTATATACCCCTCTGGGGATGCCTGTATATACCCCTCTGGTCATGCTGCATATACCCCTCTGATCATGCTGTATATACCCCTCTAGTCATGCTGTATATACCCCTCTGGTGAAGCTGTATATACCCCTCTGGTCATGCTGTATATACCCCTCTGGTCATGCTGTATATAGCCCTCTGCTAAAGCTGTATATACTCCTCTGTTGATACTGTATATACCCCTCTGGCGATGCTGTATATACCCCTCTGGTGATGCTGTATATACTCCTCTGTTGATGCTGTATATACCCCTCTGGTGATACTGTATATACCCCTCTGGTGATGCCTATATATACTCCTATGGTGATGCCTGTATATACCCCTCTGGTGATGCCTATATATACCCCTCTGGTGATGCCCGTATATACCCCTCTTGTGATGCCTGTATATACTCCTCTGGTGATGCCTGTATATACCCCTCTGGTGATGCCTGTATATACCCCTCTGGTCATGCTGTATATATCCCTCTGGTCATGCTGTATATACCCCTCTAGTCATGCTGTATATACCCCTCTGGTGAAGCTGTATATACCCCTCTGGTCATGCTGTATATACCCCTCTGGTCATGCTGTATATAGCCCTCTGGTAAAGCTGTATATTCTCCTCTGGTGATTCTATATGCTCTTCTGGTGATACTGTATATACCCCTCTGGTGATGCTGTATATAGCCCTCTGGTGATGCTGTATATACTCCTCTGGTGATGCTATATATTCCTCTGGTGATGCTATATACTCCTCTGGTGATGCTATATATACCCCTCTGGTGATGCTGTACATACTCCTCTGGTAATGCTGTATACACCCCTATATGGTGATGCTGTATATACTCCTATCTGGTGATGATGTATACTCTATCTAGTGATGCTGGGCTGTATACTCTTGTCACAATGGGTGGAATCTATAAGGGATGGGGCTTATGGTAAGTGGGAGGGGCCGAAGAGAAGGGGCTGGTGCCCCCATCCTAAAATTTCACCAGTCACCACTGGCTTTACACCAATTGCTTTTTAAACAAACATATACTTACCTGCTCTCTGCAATGGTATTGTATGAAGCAGCCCTAATCCTCCTCTTCTCAGGTCCCTTGCCGGTGGTTATGCTTGCTCTCCCTGCCGAGTGGCAACCATAGCAAGCTGTTTGCTATGGGGGAACTCGTGTGGGCTCACTTCTGAGCCGGCTTTGTGTGTCAATGCACACACAGAGTGAAGCTCAGACTCCTTTGTGTCAACTTGTGTTCAGGTTATCATGCCAAAATCACCAGGGTATGTAAACTTTTTGATCAGGGTCATTTGGGTAGTTTCGGCTGTCATTATGATTTAAAAAGAGTAAACACAGTTGATTGATAATAAATGTCTTCAGCCAAACACTAACCATGAGTGAAAGAAAAGTTTTAGTGTTATCATTCATATTCTCTGAAAAATGACCAAGAAATCATAAATTCTGCCAGGGTATGTAAACTTATGAGCACAACTGTATTTGAGGATCTATTCTCCCCACCATCCACCCTATATTTAAGTGTGACTGTCTATTTTTCCTCTATTATTGTAATGCTGCTTTTGGTAGCATGTACACTGATTCAGACCGCATTGCCTGTAAAATCATATCTGATATAACAGATTTCTATTTGTTTATAAATCTATTTACAATTTCTTATCTCGTATTTTGGAATTTATTTGGGCCAAGTTAGGATTTGAATGGAAATTTGAAATGGAAATTCATTATAGGGACAGAAAGTACAATTATTTTATTTTTCCACCTTTGCTAGTGGACCCCATAAAAGATGTAATAGCGGTTGTGGGTATGCTATTGAAATGCAAATCTCAGGACTTTCCTCTCTGGGTGATCTCTGTACATTGCAAGAATTATAACAAAGTTTGTCGCAGATTCCTACCTTTTGTTATTCTGAAGAAATCCCTCTGTGTTTCGCTGTGCTTCTCTGCTGAGTGAGTCTAATGGGAGCGGTTTCATAATTATCAGTCAGCTGTGGCAACTGAAGAGCACTAAAGAGGAAATCTGTGGGCCTGCATCCTTTTAGACATGCTCCTATTGAAAGTATCTCACCAAAAAATGACATTTTATTGCAGGGGATGCCTGATATTTGACTTGTATCTTAGGCAGACTTCTGGAAAAATTGGGGAGCCAATCACACAAGCAGGAAATGATGTCACTGGGGAGTGGTCAGTACACATTCTGTGTACAGAACAACTCCAGGTAGCCATATTGCACGGCATTTATAAAATATTATAGTGGCTGCAGATTGAAAAGGAAAGGTCATTTTTAATAACATTCAATTACAATATGACTTGTATTGTAATTGTGCACGCTATATTATTTTTTCTTGATTTGCTATTTTTTTCCCCGCGAAAGTGGAGTTACCCTTTAACTAATTATAAAAAGAGACTTAGGCTGGCCATACACAGTTCAAATCTCGGCCGGACTGGCCAAGATTCAAACCATTTATGGGCAGGCTGAATGTACCAAGTTGATTGATCGATGAACTTGGATACATCCAGCCTGCAGGATTCTCTTAAGGTTATTGCTGGTGGTTGCTATAGCTGCTAGCAATAATCACTGTCTTCTCCCGGCGGGGGTCATATCTTCTAAAACCTTACTATGTGTCTGAATGACTTACTAGATTTGTGTTTTAAGAGAATTATTGTACCTTAACTTTTCTCTTCTGTTAAACCCATACCAGAATTCACAAGCCCCAGGAACAGTTAATATTTATCTAAAACCAAAAAAGTTTTTTGCTTTTAGATAAACACTAAGAACCTATTCACACCTGTGCATTTTACATGCGCTTTAGGTGTGGGGCAGTAAAAAAAAAATCCTGCTTGCTGCATCTTTGATGCCATTTCGTCAAAATGCATGTAATTTAGATTTCAATGGTAGCGTACCTAATGCTCATGTAAAACGTATCTGAACCACATTGCACAGTGAAGCGTTGTGAACCCAAGCCTGCTTCTGAAGCTTGTGAATTCTGATGTGGGGTATAGATGAAACCACTAGATAAAACAGGAAGTGAGAGAAATGTCCTTTTAGGTAATTGTTACCGGTGCTCCCATTGAAGGATCCCCCTCTATTCCTCTTCCAGTGGCAATTCAAAATTGGTTGCATTTTTCTCTCACTTCCATTTCTGTTGACACATTTCTTTTTGTTTTTATATAAATCTGCAGATAAAAAAACGTTTTGACTTTAGATATATTTTAAAATAGGAAAAAGTGGGTTAGCATTAGGTGTATAATGCAACAAAATCTCTTCACTTCCGGTATGTATAACCAATATTTTTTTTTTTCATGTTTTTTTTCATGTTATCCATCTGTGATTCTGCAACCCTCCACTGATGCTGAGAACATTGGGTGAATATTCAGCCACTTTTATTATTTTAATAGTCCTTAGCTTAGCATTACGGTGAAACACACATTTTTATCAAAACCAAGTTTCTCACAGAGCACCTTTTGCGTTGCTTTTATTTGACAACTATGTTTTACGTTCACAGTTATTTTTACATAATGATTGATTGCGGATCTCTCAGGAACCTGCTCTCCTAAATACATTGTAATTCCTCTTTGGAGAATCATCAATATGTAATTAGCAGTGCAAATTAATTGAACATGAAATCTATAAAATGCACAAGCAGTAGTATGTTCATATTTATAAAGCACAATGAAAATTCATTCATAATATGTCTAATTAATACTGTACAAATTGCCAAACAATAGCAGGCATCTGCAGGATAGTGTCTTTTCCAATGAGCTTACAATCAAAATGAAAAAAAAACAAATCCAAGCAGCTGGTTCTCCCAAAGAATGCCAGCCAGACGGACGCATCTCTTATTAGGTGACATGCCATTAGCATGCAGTAAGCATTGCTAAACACCACAATCACAGTCCAAAGGAAGTTCACATTTACACAGGCACTTTCACCTTTTGCCCACACTTTTTCCCATCTGCTGTTCCTAGCACTTGCAGCTTGTTAGAGATAATATCAGTAAAATTCTATTATATCAGTGTGATGTAATCCCAACAGCCTTTGCAGCTACTTGTCCACTGGTAAACTCTGTCTGGTCATGCCAATTTTAGTTTCTGCAACAAAGATTCCATACAATATTCCTTGCGTTGGCTCATGATAAATAATTACATGTGACATTCTGGAAATGGGCAAAATGAGAGTGTCTTATTAACCACTTCAATACCAGGAACGTTACCACCTTCCTGCCCATGATAATCTTCAGCTTTCTGCACTGTCACACTTTGAATGACAATTGCGCAGTCATGCAACACTGTGCCCAAACTAAATTTTTATAATTTTCTTCCCACAAATAGAGCTTTCTTTTGGTGGTATTTGATCACCACTGGGATTTTTATTTTTGCTAAACAGACTAAAAAAGACCAAAATGTGTGGGGAAAAAAAGGTTTTCGTTGTTTCTGTTATAAAATTTTGTTTTCTCCTTCAATGACAGGCACTGATGAGGCTGCACTGACAGGCACTGATGAGGTGGCACCGATGAGTTGGCACTGATAAGGTGGCACTGATGGGCACTGATGAGGAGGCACTAATATGTAGAATTGATGGGCACTGATAGGCAGCACTGATATGCAGCATTGATGGGCACCGATAGGCGGCACTGATATGTAGCACTTATGGCCATGATTGGTAGCACTGATGGGCACTGATAGGTGACAGTGAGGGGCACTGATAGGTGGCACTGGTGGGCACTAATAGGTGGCACTGATGGGCACTGATTGCAACTGACAGATGGCACTGATGGGCACTAATAAATGGCACTGATGAGCACTAATAGATGCCACTGATAGGCAGCACTGATGATGAGATATCGATAGTCATTACTGATGGGGACTGATTGGCATCTGTGAAGGGCACTGACAGGCGTTACTGATGGGCACTGATTGGCACTTTGATGGGTACTGATTGGCACTTTGGTGGGCACTGACTGGCACTTTGGTGGGCACTTACTGACAGCTGTGATGGGAGCTGATAATCAATGCAGCGATTATCTGCACAGACCCGCCTCCCGCCTGTCGGCTCTCCCTGTCAGTGCGAACCAAGGAAAGCCATTTACCAGCACTTTCTGGTTACACGCTGTGATCAGCTGTGATCACGTGATAAAGAGCCTCCATCAGAGGCTCTTTACCACGATCAGAGTTGCGATGTATCAGAGACACACCACACCACCGATCCCCATGGTATGACATCCAGTCAGGATAACGCAACCACCAGGCGGGTGGGATTTGGTTAAGAAGGGTGTGTTTTGGAGTTGATGAAGAATTGTACAGCATTCCTTGCAACAGATCAATGTCACCAGAAATAAAGGAAGCTGGAATTATTGAGGCATAGCTCACCCTAGAGACAATTTTTTACATAGGTCTAAGTTTCCGTTGTTATATTGACAATTGTACATGTACACATATAGTTACATAGTTAATCTGGTTGAAAAAAGACAAAAGGCCATCTAGTTCAACTAATAAAAGGGGGGAGGAAGCAAAAAAAAAAATGTATTTCCTCTGTATCATGTCAAAGGACAGTACCAATCAGTATAATGCTAGCATAACAAAAGTGTACTAATAGGTAAATATCTTGTTTTCCGTAGCAAAAAATGAAAATCCTTTTATGTGCATGCACAACTTTAGTAATACCAGATTGAAACTGACTTTGTTGCAATGGAAAACATATGAAAATGGTTTCAAAGAAGAGATTCTTTTTTACGGTTTTCCTTTATGTTTTGTTGTCAGTTTCGCAAACTCATATACTCAACCATTGGGCTGCTTGTAACCATTTACAATTTCTTCTTGTTTTGTGTAGAGTTCATTGTTTCTATTGTTTGTGTAACTTCCTCTACAGCCCACAGAACTTGACTCATTACTCCTGGCACATGATGGAATGCTCTTACTTGGAGACTATTTCCAAGTCTTTGCCTACATGAAAATCGGCCAGGGAGGTTTTCAGGGTTTCTATCAGGAAAAGATGCCGTCTAATATGTCTATCTCATAGAGTTGTTGCTTCTATCAGTTATTTATATTTTGTCACAGTTTACTGATAGTAATGCATAAATTGGTTTTCTTGATTCAGGATCAGATGTTAATTTGCTCATGGCAATTATGTTCAAAATTAGGCACTTCACACTAAAAAGTTTTGTAGCGTTTGTATGTTAAAATTACAATTAATGGCTCTCCCATGCTGTCTTGTAGCCAGTGCTAATTTTGTCAACAAAAATATTTTTGTTGACGAAATTAACAGTATTTTAGTCGACTAAAATACACCTAAAACTAAAACAATTTAGATGACTACAATACGCCTAAAACTAAAATGGCATTTTAGTCACAAAACTGTGGGTTAAACTAAATCTAAATTTGACGTCAAAATGAACACTGGTTATATGTCACAATGGCCAAATCTGTGTCTGTAGTGCATGTTCAAACCTTAATACCATAAATAATGAGTTTGTAAATTCTAGAGAAATGCTTAAATAATGCACTACAATTTAACTAAACCCAATACATTTTAGTCGACTAAAATAAAATTAAAACTAAAACAATTCAGATGACTAGAAAACGACTAAAGCTAAAATGGCATTTTAGTCAAAAGGCTATAACTAAAACTAAATCGAAATTTGACGTCAAAATTAACACTGCTTTTAGCCATCCCAGCCTCTCTTGTGCATTCTTGCCATGTCCCGCATTTCCTGTCCCCTGTATTGCTTCTCATTCTAACTGATCATGCTCAACATCATAAAATCACTGCACTGCATTGCATTGTACCTTTTGTTTGCATTGCACTGTACCTTTCCTGCAACCACGGGTTGCAGGAAAGAAATTTGCACGATTCACCCATCAACACAGACAGCGTTAATGCGAGAATCCCTCCTGCTGGGCCATTGTCTTCTGCTGGTGGGTGGAAGCCATCTCTGCTGGGAGAAGCAGTGATTATTGCTAGCGGCTACAGGAGACACTAGCGATAATCGCTAGTGAATCCGGCAGGTGATCAACTTGGTATATTCAGCCTGCCCACATGTGGTTCGAATCTCGGCCAGCAGGATTTGAACCGTCTTTGGTCAGCCTTACTGACATTCATTTTCCAACTGGCAGGGGCTGCTGTCATTCGTTTTTATTATCAATGCTACCCTTTTCTTTTAATGGTTTTGGTTGACATATTGCTAGGCATGCAAATAACTGAGTTAGGAGGGTTGTTTTTACATTTTGCATAAATGTAAAAATGTATAAATAAACTAAAATAAAAACTCTCACTTGTCATCCCAAAGACAACTGATCTAAGGCCCTGTTCGCGCTAGGCGTATTGAGAACCTGCATTCTGGCATTCATTTTTTTGCTTTTCCATGTATCACGCATAGGGCAGCCCATTCACTTGAATGGATTGCCCTATAAGCAATGAACACGCCAAAGAAGCCCATGTACCAAATTTTGGCACTGAGCCAGGCACGTTGCAATTTTCACACGTTTTGTTGTACAACAAACATGCCAAAATCACACCGCATTTGGGGTGCCATTAAGAAAAAATAGCAGTGCAAGTGCGTCACACATTTTGCCACGTTTTTTAAAACGTTGCCAGAAACGCACAATTCTGTCCACATTTTCAGAGCAACCAAGTGTGAATGCAGCCTTAACCACTTAAGGACTGGAAGGATTTTCCCCTTAATGACCAGGCCATTTTTGTGATACGGCACTGCGTTGCTTTAACTGACAAGTGCTCGGTCATGCAACGTTGTACCCGAACAAAATTGACGTCCTTTTTTTCCCACAAATAGAGCTTTCTTTTTGTGGTATTTGATCACCTCTGCGTTTTTGGTTTTTTTTGCGCTATAAACAAAAGAAGAGTGACAATTTTGCAAAAAAAACAATATTTTTTACTTTTTGCTATAATAAATATCCAAAATAAAATGTCTTCATCAGTTTAGGCCAATATGTATTCTTCTATATACAGGGTGGGCCATTTATATGGATACACCTTAATAAAATGGGAATGGTTGGTGATATTAACTTCCTGTTTGTGGCACATTAGTATATGTGAGGGGGGAAACTTTGTGGTGACCATGGTGGCCATTTTGAAGTCGGCCATTTTGAATCCAACTTTTGTTTTTTCAATAGGAAGAGGGTCAGGTGACACATCAAACTTATTGGGAATTTCACAAGAAAAACAATGGTGTGCTTGGTTTTAATGTAACTTTATTCTTTCATGAGTTATTTACTAGTTTCTGACCACTTTTAAAATGTGTTCAATGTGCTGCCCATTGTGTTGGATTGTCAATGTAACCCTCTTCTCCCACTCTTCACACACTGATTGCAACACCGCAGGAGAAATGCTAGCACAGGCTTCCAGTATCCGTAGTTTCAGGTGCTGCACATCTCGTATCTTCACAGCATAGACAATTGCCTTCAGATGACCCCAAAGATAAAAGTCTAAGGGGGTCAGATCGGGAGACCTTGGGCAGCACATTGGGCAGCACATTGAACACATTTTATAAGTGGTCAGAAACTTGTAAATAACTCATGAAACAATAAAGTTACATTAAAACCAAGCACACCATTGTTTTTCTTGTAAAATTCCCAATAAGTTTGATGTGTCACATGACCCTCTTCCTATTGAAAAAACAAAAGTTGGATTCAAAAGGGCCGACTTCAAAATGGCCACCATGGTCACCACCCATCTTGAAAAGTTTCCCCCCTCACATATACTAATGTGCCACAAACAGGAAATTAATATCACCAACCATTCCCACTTTATTAAGGTGTATCCATATAAATGGCCCACCCTGTATTTTTGGTAAAAGAAAATCGCAATAAGCGTATATTGATTGGTTTGCACAAAAGTTATAGCGTCTACAAAATAGGGAATAGATTTATGGCGTATTTAATATTATTTTTTTTTTTTACTAGTAATGGAGGTGATCTGCAGTTTTTAGTGGGACTGCCACATTGTGGTGGACAGATCGAACACTTTTGACACTTTTTTGGGACCAGTGACATTTATACAGTGATCAGTGCTATAAAAATACACTGATTACTGTATAAATGACACTGGCAGGGAAGGGGTTAACACTATTGGTGATCAAGGGGGTAAATGTGTTTCCAGGGAGGTATTTCTAACTGTATGGGGGCCGGACTGGCTGGAGGAGGAGAGAGATCGCTGTTCCTAATCACTAGGAACAGGCAATCTCACTCTACTCCCCTGTCAGAACGGGGATCTGTTTGTTTGTTTTCACTAGCAGATCCCCGTTCTGGCTCTCTTTGGAGCAATTGCGGGTGGCCGGCGAACATTCAGTCCACCCCACCCACTGATTAGCTCCCCCGCTGGCCAGTGGGCGCGCTTCCGCGACCAACGTACAGCTACAGCAATTCACGGAAACAAGCCGACCTGCCGCAGTAAAATGGCGGCGGCTGGTCGGCAAGTGGTTGCATTAAAAAAAATGTATAAGCACACCAGAATATTGTGTAATACACACACCACCTAATACTTGTCCCCCATATCTCATTGCATGTTTGTTTTTAATCTTACTTTTTATGTTCTCCTCTGCTGCCGAAGCCTGCGCCATGTTATCTCTTCCCTTCCGCTTCCATACTGTAGTAAACTTCTGCCCTTTCTCCTCTATCCTTGCTGGTAAACTCATGCATATGCACTATCAATTATTTAAGCCATGGTTTCATTCACTGTTGCTATGGGAATATAGCCATTCATACAAATGCCGTGCTCCTGAGGGCCGTTGTTTACACCCCCTGTGACTTGTGAAGTTGCATGGGGTGTTTAAGGAATGAAACTACAGCTCAGAAATCTTGCAATAGCGCTGAGCAATGCCATGGGTGCCAATGGTGGCACAGCAGAAGGAAGTAGGGCCGGCCCTACCATGAGTCCCTGTGGGTCCATTGAACGCAGGCAGCACTTTGAGAGGGGCAGCAAATTGATCCACGGCCGCCTCTCCTTCCCTTCTCTTTACTAAGCAAATTGACAACCAAGATTTTTTTTTTCCAGCATTTTTGTGTGTCATGATGGCAACTGCCCCCAGGCTGCTCCAGCTGCACCTATACTACCCTAGCCCGCCCTTATACTGTCCTAGCCTGTCTATATACTCCCCTAGGATGTCAATATACTACCCTAGCCTGCCCCTATACTACCCTAGCCTGCCTATATACTACCCTAGCCTATCAATATACTACCCTAGCCTGCCCCTATACTACCCTAGTCTGCCAATATACTACCCTAGCCTGTCCTTATGCTGCCCTAGCCCACCCCTATACTGCCCTAGCCCGCTCCTTGTAATTGAACATAATGGCATGTAATATAATTTTGCATATAGACAAGGTGCTGTTGCATGTAAATCTGACTTTCTGATAAATTTTATTTAATTTTAATTTTAATAATTTAATTTTAGTTTTAATTATCATGATTTAAAATAATGGATGTGGGACCTTTTGGTGGACATGAATTTTTTGGGTGGGGGGGTGGTGGCAGGGGCAGCATTTTATTCTTGGACCCAGGCAGCATAATGTCTTGGGCCAGCCCTGGAAGGAAGTATTGATTGACGGCATACTGAGTGTGCCGTGCCTGGGGGACACAAAGCGCACGCGCCAGTGACATCACTACACTGAGGATCAAGCTTTATCTCCTGAAGGGAACATTCCTGAACAATATCAAAGACAATGACATGCAAGTAAGAGCAAACTACTGTAGATAACATGGGGAAAACTTAGGAATAACAGGGAGGGGTGAGGCATAAAATGTCCCCCACCCCCACCACATATGGGATTGTGACAGACACATGAGTGACGGTTTAAAAAAAAAAAAAAAAATGACGTTGAATAAAAAAAAAAAAAAATGATATTAATGTACATATTGAACCATGATTGGTGGAGCTGTTTTGGCTGTCCAATGGAGGAAAGACAGGCACGAGTTAAGACCTATATAATTAAAAGAAATGCGCCATAAAGCAGCAGTCGGGTGAAGAGGCAGAAGAAGCGAGTCCCTCCCACCCCACCCCTTCTAGTTGTGGCCCTATTTATGAGGTTTCTTTGTTTCTGTATTGTCATCTGACTCTAATGGGTATCTATGGTTAAGTTGGATTGTGTTGTAGTTTTTATAGTCTTATACTAACTTGAGCTTTTTTTTTTTTTTTTTTTTTTTTGTGCCACTTCAGTAGACTGCTTTTAAAGAGCGTGTTCATTATAGTGTTCATACACATTCTTAGCTTTGTCTTCATCATAGTGGCTTACTTTTCACAAATAACATACACTTTATTATTTTTTTCCTCATTTCCTATCTGTCGTTTATGATCCAGATTCACTCCTCCTCTCCTGACACATCTCTCTCATTCTCTCCCTCCACATTCTTCCTTGCACCCCAAAAGCCTTCTTCATGTCCCCCTTCCTCTCTGTCCCACCTTCCTCCGGGGGTCTCCTCTCCATCCTTCTCTCTACTCTTAATTTATCCTATTTTGCCACTTTCTCCATATCCTCCTGTGCTCTTCTTTGTTACCTCGTCTCATATACCCATATTCTTCCTTTTCCACCGTTTTTTCCATTTCTTTTGACCATTCTGTTTTTGTAGGGGGGCACTTCGTTACCCAGTTTTTCGCTATTAGTTTCCTTGCTATAAATAAGCTTCTAATAATTGGTGTTTGTTTTGCTAAGGGAATCACCTCTTTCTCCATATAGCCTAAAATACACACCTCTGGGGCTGTCTCCAGGCTGACTTCGTAGGTCTGATTTATCTCATTAATAATTTCTAGCCAATATTTATATAATTTAGGGCACCTCCACATCATGTGGATTAAGTTGCCGTTATTGTCCCCACATCTGGGGCATTTCGAATCTATCCTGCATCCATATCCAAACAGCCGCCGAGGTGTGTAATAAGCCCTATGGATCAACATCAGGTGCGAGACTCTCTGAGAGGGAGACAGTGACACTTCTGGTCCCATTTCCAGTATCCTTTTCCATTTCCCCCCCGTTATACCTCCTATATCCTCATCCCATTTCCTCCTGCTTTTTAATTCTTCTTTACCTTCTATTGCCTCTTCCCTTATCCTCTTGTATACCCCAGTGGTCAATCCTTTAGTTTGATTTGTGTTTATTATGTTTTGTAAGTCAGTTAACTCACTCCATTCCAGTGGTTCTTTACCAAACTGTCTATCCAAGGCATGCTTTAACTGTATGTATACGAAAACTGATTTTTTGGTTACCCCATATTTTTCACTAATTTCCTGAAATGACTTAAGAGTATTCCCCTCATAAAGTTGATATAGCCGTGTTATTCCACATCTTTCCCATTCTCTGTTCCTTCCAATCTTTTTTAGTTCTTGTAATTTTGTATTTTCCCATATTGGGGAGTATACCGTTAGTCCTTTATAACCCATTGTTTCTTTTACCTTTTCCCAAACTCTTTCCATCAATATAAACGTAGGGGTTCTGAACGGGAAGCCACCTGCCTCTAATCCTTCTATTCCTAATCTATGTTTGGTCCCACTTAGCATTAGTTTTGTATTCACCCCACCATCTTCCCCCACGTTGCTGCCCCTCAGATGCACCAGCTGTGCCGCCAGGAAGTAGCTCCATGGGTGGGGGACCGCTAGGCCACCTTCACAATTGGGTCGTTGCAGTATTCTCAACCCTATCCTTGACTGCTTCCCTTTCCAGATTAGATCTCTGAATATAGTTTCTAATCTCTGGAACCACTTCTTAGGCAACCACACAGGCGCATTCTGCAGGACATACAAGAGCTGGGGGAGCCACCCTTCGTCCGTTCCTATCCCAACTCTTATGACGTTGCTGGGTT
>BLSH010391565.1:1038173-1048841 GCA_018402905.1 Glandirana rugosa | reverse complement strand
ATACACACCTCTGGGGCTGTCTCCAGGCTGACTTCGTAGGTCTGATTTATCTCATTAATAATTTCTAGCCAATATTTATATAATTTAGGGCACCTCCACATCATGTGGATTAAGTTGTCGTTATTGTCCCCACATCTGGGGCATTTCGGATCTATCCTGCATCCATATCCAAACAGCCGCCGAGGTGTGTAATAAGCCCTATGGATCAACATCAGGTGCGAGACTCTCTGAGAGGGAGACAGTGACACTTCTGGTCCCATTTCCAGTATCCTTTTCCATTTCCCCCCCGTTATACCTCCTATATCCTCATCCCATTTCCTCCTGCTTTTTAATTCTTCTTTACCTTCTATTGCCTCTTCCCTTATCCTCTTGTATACCCCAGTGGTCAATCCTTTAGTCTGATTTGTGTTTATTATGCTTTGTAAGTCAGTTAACTCACTCCATTCCAGTGGTTCTTTACCAAACTGTCTATCCAAGGCATGTTTTAACTGTATGTATACGAAAACTGATTTTTTGGTTACCCCATATTTTTCACTAATTTCCTGAAATGACTTAAGAGTATTCCCCTCATAAAGTTGATATAGCCGTGTTATTCCACATCTTTCCCATTCTCTGTTCCTTCCAATCTTTTTTAGTTCTTGTAATTTTGTATTTACCCATATTGGGGAGTATACCGTTAGTCCTTTATAACCCATTGTTTCTTTTACCTTTTCCCAAACTCTTTCCATCAATATAAACGTAGGGGTTCTGAACGGGAAGCCACCTGCCTCTAATCCTTCTATTCCTAATCTATGTTTGGTCCCACTTAGCATTAGTTTTGTATTCACCCCACCATCTTCCCCCACGTTGCTGCCCCTCAGATGCACCAGCTGTGCCGCCAGGAAGTAGCTCCATGGGTGGGGGACCGCTAGGCCACCTTCACGCTTGGGTCGTTGCAGTATTCTCAACCCTATCCTTGCCTGCTTCCCTTTCCAGATTAGATCTCTGAATATAGTTTCTAATCTCTGGAACCACTTCTTAGGCAACCACACAGGCGCATTCTGCAGGACATACAAGAGCTGGGGGAGCCATGTCATTTTAATCAGATTGCATCTGCCAGCTATTGTCAATGGCAAGTTTTTCCATACCTTCCCCTTCTCCTTAAATTTCTTCATAAGTTCCACCAAATTATCTTTAATATAGTGATTTGGGTTCCTAGTTATATATATCCCCAGGTATTTAAACTTGTCCACTATCTGTAGTTCCTGCTGTTTGATATCTCCTTTCGGCCTCTCTGTGTCAATTGGCATGAGACTGGACTTTTCCCAGTTTATCTGTAGCCCCGATATTTTAGCAAACTCTTCTGTCAGATCTACCACTGCTTCCAAAGACTCCTGCGTGTCTTCCAGAAACAGCAGCAGATCGTCGGCGTATAGCGCTACCTTTTCTTCTCCTGACAGCCTTCGAAATCCTTTTATTTTCCCTGATGTTCTTATCGCTAACGGCTCCATAGCTAAGGAAAAGAGCAGGGGCGATAGCAGACACCCCTGTCTCGTTCCTCGCGTTAATGGGAATGTCTCTGAGACTTCCCCATTTATTCTCACTTTGGCTCTTGGCCTTCCATATAGTAATTTTAGCCATCCCACATAATTTGGGCCAAATCCATAACTTGCCAGTACTTGCCACAGGTAGTGCCATTCCAAAGTATCAAATGCTTTGGTTATATCCAAAGCCAGCATGGATCTAGATCCATCTTTAAGTGTTGGAATCTGCATATTGAGATATGCTCTCCTAATGTTGACATTTGTGGCTCGGTCGGGCATAAACCCCGACTGGTCGGGGTGAACATATTTCGGTATCACCTCCCGCAATCTATGTGCCAATACCCCTGCCAGGATTTTTACATCCGTCCCTAGCAGTGATATCGGCCTGTAGGAGGTTGGATACAGCCAATCTTTCCCCTCTTTGGGTAAGACTATAATAGTGGATTCTTGCATAGACTCAGGTAGATTACCTTCCCTTCTCGCATTGTTAAATACCTTCAGGAGCATCGGTGTCAGTACTTCCCCATATAATTTATATATTTCCGCAGGTAGACCATCTGGCCCCGGTGTTTTCTGGCTCGCCATGCGTTTTATCGTTTCCTGTATCTCCTGTGCTGTTATTGGGGCCTCCAAGTTTTCTCTATCTTCCTCCGAGAGATGTGGTATCTTAATCCTTTGGAAAAAATCCCACATCTCCCCTTCTACATCCCGCTTCTGCCCTCTGTACAGGGACTCATAGAACTTTTTAAATTCTCCTCTGATCTCCTGGTTCTGTGTTACTATTTTCCCCTCACCTGTTTTTACTGCGTTTATTGTTGCTATCTGGTCCTCTTTTTTTGACAATTTTGCTAGCAGACGCCCCACCCTTTCCCCTTCCTCAAAATATTTTTTTTGCTGGAACATCCTCCGATTCTCCGTTTTTACTAAGAGTATCTGTTTATATTTTTCCTGCTCCTCTGTCCAATCCGATTGGTTTATCTCAGACGGATCTTTTATATATTTTTTCTCTGCTTCTAGGACTCTACTCATCGCCTCCTCCTCTTTTTTCCTAAGCTGCCTCTTTATTTTAACCACCTTTTTTATCATGATTCCCCTTAGAAAGGCTTTTAGGGAATCCCATACTATATTCAGTGATGCAGAGCTTTCATTCCAATTTATGTATTCCTTGATTTCCATCATAATTTCCTCCCTTTCTCCTATTAGCTCTAGCCAAAATGGGTTCAGCTTCCATTCCCTCCTTTTGCTAATCTCCCTCAGTTTTACTTCCACCAACAGTGGGGAGTGGTCTGAGATTCCTCTGGCCATGTAGCTGATACTGCCCACACGTTCCATCTTCAGCTCATTTCCTAGCGCCATGTCTATCCTGGACAGTGTGTTGTGCGTCTTTGAGAAGCATGAGAATTGCTGTTCCATTGGATTTTTTTCCCGCCATAGATCTTTTAAATCCAGCTCATTTAACACGCTTATAAACCTATTACCTTTCCCTCGATCCCCCTGTCTACTCGGGTGTCTGTCCATTTCCTCACTTAGGACTGTATTAAAGTCCCCCACTACCAGGACCGGTATTTCTGGCTTATCTGAAGTAAATGTCACTAAGTTATACAATAATTCCGGCTTATAGGGAGGTGGGATATATATGTTCGCTATTATTACTTCTTTGTCTTCGATACTACAGTGGAGAAAAATATATCGTCCCTTGCTATCTATCCTTATTGTTTTTTCTTGGAACACCACTCCTGATTTTATCAATGTGCTCACTCCCCTAGAATAGGATGTGTATGTTGAGTGGTAGTGCGCCTGATATCTCTTATGATTTATGAGTCTTGTTGTATCTTTAGTTAGATGAGTTTCTTGCAGGCACACTACCACTGCTTCACACACCCCAACTTCGGAAAGAATTATCCCTCTTTTCTTCTTATCTCCTAATCCTCTGATGTTCCACGAGCATACATTTATCTTTTCAGCCTGCATATACACCCCTAAGTGTTATGTGTTGCCTAATTTTCCTAAATCCCCCCTTATATTTTCCCATTTTTTGTCGTGCGTCTTTCCTCCATATTCCTTTTCTTTGTGATGCACACCCTCTCCTTGCACACATTCCATTCATCACACACTCATATGACAGTCTCCCTTCCTCCCCTCCCCCCTCCCCCCCCTGGGGAGGCCTTTGGGGAAGCCAGGCCGGTGACTGATTCCTATCCACCTTACTTTCTTGGCCCTCTTTGGGCCCACCTATGGGGCTTTCATTGCAACCGAAATTTTCCCAACACACCCATACCCCCCCTTTTATTCTAACCCCCTCCCCCCTCCTTACCCTCCCCCCTTCCTTATTTATGGCACATAATAATGCCAACATAACAAAAAAAAGAAAAAAAAAGAAAAACGTCCTTGTGACTCCCCGCCTCCCATCTCCTATAGTCATTAAATTATGGCTTGCTTGACAATTTTGCTCTAGAGGATCCTCCAATTCTGTCACCCTGTTTCAGTGGTGTTTCCATTTGGTCGGTTGTTTCCACTATTTTTCCCCAGCCACCGCTGAGCTTCTTCCACTGTATTGAAGAAGATGGTATCTCCACCGGTCCTTATTCTTAGTTTTGCTGGGTACAACATTGCATATGTGATTTTTAGTTCTTGAAGTCTCTTCTTGACCTCCTTAAACCCTGCCCTCCTCCTCTGTGTCTCTGATGAGTAGTCCGGATATATTGAGACCTTTATGCCGTTATATGTTATATTGCCCTTTTCCCTGGCCATGCGCAAAATTGATTCTTTATCCTTAAAAAATAGGATTTTAACCAGGAGAGATCTAGGGTACCCTCCTGGGGGTGGAGCCCTGAAGGGAACCCTATGTGCTCTTCCTATGGCGAAGAATTGTGAAAACGACTCTCGGCCAAATATCTCGGTTAACCACTCTTCCATGAACCTCACCGTGTTGGATCCTTCACATTTCTCCGGGAGCCCTACTATTCTTAGGTTGTTCCGTCTCATTCTATTTTCCATCTCCTCCATCCTTGTTGAGAGTGGGTCTATCTTTTTCTCCATTATCTTTATCCCTTTTTTAAGTGGGTTTAAATCATCTTCTATCTGATTTATCCTTCCCTCCATCTCCGTGTTTTTTTCTCTCATCTTTTGTGCATCGTGTCTTATTAGGCAGATCTCTTCCCTTAGATTCTGTAATTGTTCATTCATCCCCTGCATCATGGTTTTGCACGAGTTAATAGCCTCCAATACTTCCCTCATTGATGGCTCTTGTGTTGATTCCATTGCTTCCACCATCTTCGGTTCGGCCTTCTGATCCGACTTTACCCCCACCCCTTGGCTCTTTCGATTTGTTACTCCTCCTGACGGATTCTTAGCCTGTGTAGCCGATGTTTGGCCCCCTTTACCTGGTGAGTGAGCCTGCATTTCTGATTTGGCGGCTGCTTGGGTAATCTTCTCTTTAGTCTTCCCCTTTGCCGTACTTTGTGTGTCTTCTTGTGCTGGTGTCTCATCCCCTTTCTTTTTTAGCACCATGACGGGGTCCTATCCTCTCTTGAATGCCCCCCGTCTGGCTCTCCACCAACACCACCAAGGTGGGGAGCACTAACTCCCCCTCTCCTCTCTCCCCTTCCCCACGACCGCCGGGTATTTAAGCCGGTATTAAGCACTAGTATGAGATTTGCCCCGACGGACGTACAGAGGGGGGCAGGAGAACCGTAGAGGAGAAAAATGGAGAAGGCGGGAGAGGAAACAGGGAGAGGGACGAGCACCAGAGAAAGGGATGAGCAACAATAAAGGAGGGCAAAAACAAAAAAAACAAAAAAAAAAAAAACAAAAAAAAAAAAAAAAAGGAAAAAAATTTTTGCTTGGTCTTCAGTAACTCCTGTTTCACGCTTTGTTTATAACAGAAAGGATTGGCCACAGTCAGAGGTAAGTCAATCTAGATCATATAACACCAACAGGTTATCTTTACACAGTCAATATTAAAAACAAGTAGTATGATTTTTCTCTCACCGCTCCTTGATGATCTCTGTATATGTCGTCGGTTATCACGCTGGCGGTCTTTGGCCTCAGTTGTTTAATTACCGTTTCTACTTACTCTTGGGCCTTTCCGGGAGGCATAGGGGGGCCAGGTCCACTGGTTGTGATCTCTCACATCACTTCACTCAGCTGACCCTTGCTGTGTGCTCTCACCACACTTTCCCCCTCTCCCTGCCCTTCCTTCTGCCCCGTTCCTGGCCACCTCCTCGCCAGCTGGCCCTTCCTTCTGTCTCCCCTTTCGGTCCACGGTCTCCCGGGGATACTCTCACTTCCCCCTTTACCTTGTCCGTAGTGGTTGGCACTCAGAAGGGCTCTGCAACTTTCGGCCTCGCAGCCTTTCCTTCCCGCCGGGCTCTCACCCCGTCTTTCACTGCTGCTTGCCTAGCCGTCATCCAGCTGCCGCGGCTACGAGTCTCCTCTTCTGCCCCTCCACCCCCTCACACGGCGGCTCCACAGGATCTTCCGGAGCGGAGGCAGGGATGTCGTCACACACGCTCACCTTCTCACATCCTGTTCCGGTTCAGCCCCCCAACTTGAGCTTTAATAGCTAAGTTACACTATACGTGTGTATATATTATATTTATGATATATAGTTATTGAATTTATCGAAGTTTTATACTTGATAAATAAAATGTAGTTAATTATATTTTAATTACCTATAATAAAGGGCACGGCCTATTATAACCACAAGATATTTGTGTCATGACTATTATTTTAAAATTCTAGAGTTCTGTCTACGATCCCATGAAGGTTTACTACCACTTTAAAGTGAGAAATGTATATTTGATGAATCATAACCTTGCGGATGTTCAGCCAGCTATGTGAGCAAGTAATAGCAGTCAACAGCATCATGAACCACAGCAGCAAATGAAGGGGAGCGGTCTGCTTTGAGAACAATCAGTGGCAGTTGATTACTGACAAAAATGTCTTATAGGAGCCCTTCAAAAATTCAGTTACTCCCATTAAAGAAAATAATTTCCACAGTTTTTTGGACTCTAAGGCTCCATGCACACTGTATCTGATAAACGACCGTTTTTGGTAGTTTTGGCGTTTTTTTTAACAGCCCAAAAACGCCACTTTATGTTATCCTATGTGTCCATGCACACATGGACATTAATTGTCGTTTATCAGCAGTGGCGTTTTTGGGCTGTTATCTGAACGCCCTGAATTGGCGTTCAAAAGTCGCTCTTTTGACCACAAAAAACGCCGGACGCGGATAAACGCAGCTAAACGTCGCTAAACGCTCATAAACGCCAGTAAACGGCTGTTTATCGGCGTCCGGCGTTTTTTTTTGCAGTCAATGGAAGCTAATGAAGAAAAAAAAACGCCCAAAAACGCTGACGCCGATAAACGCCAATAAATGCCGGTAAACACTGCTTACAAAACGCTGCAAAAGAACGTTTTGTAAACAGAGTCTCCTGCCCGATGCCGAGAGAGCCCAGATAGCGTCCAATGTGCATGGAGCCTAAATATTATCTTTTCTACTTCTCTGACTTCAAAAAGAATCAATCATGTTTCTCATACGGTGACCAGATTTGTCAGTAGAAAGAAATGAGTCAAAAAATTATACCATCTTCCTCATTCCCACAGATGGAATTATTATATCTTTAAAAAAAAGTTCTCTCTTTTTTCTCTGAATTTATACAAAGTTCTATTTTTAAAATAAAATAATGCCCTTGATGATGGTTTACTGATATGCTTCCTCTGTGCTTTTCCAGCCTGAGACAGTGCCAATAGAAACGTCATGACAAGAACAACATGGGAATTGTAATTAAATTCTAATTAAAATAATTTCAGGATAGATAAAAACGTGTAAGTGATTTGCACAATGGGAAAAAAAATTTCCACTTCAATAGATTGTCTGACTTAAAAAAAACTCTATCTATCTGATTGTGGTGAGGAAAGAGAATCACTGTCAGGTTTTTATTTCTGTCCCTGTTCGGGAGATTCATTTTCTCTAATTGTTCTAATCACCAGTGTCACCGGGGTTGAAAGTAAAAATAAATCCCAAATTTTGAGTTGCCACCAGAAGAGGAATAGAGGGAAAATCTTCCAATGGAGATATTTGCCATTTTACATTTTCCCATGAACAGTGGCTAAAAGGGGCCTTCCTAATCAGGGACAATAGTTTTAAAGGAGTTGTAAAGGCAGAAGGTCATTCTGTGCATTAAGATAAAAAACCTTCTGTTTGTAGCAGCCTCCCCAGCACCCCCTAATTACTTACCTGAGTCCCATCTCTCTCCAGCGACGTCCACGAGTGTCTTAGCCATCTGGGACTCTTCTCCTGATTGGCTGCAACACAGCAGTGGCGCCATTGACTCCTGCAGCTGTCAATCAAAGCCAGTCAGCCAATCAGGGGAGGGGGCGGGGCCAGGTCGGGCTCCATGTCTGAATGGATAAACGGAGCTCTGACTTGGCTCGGGTGCCCCCATAGGAAGCTACTGACTGTGGGGGCACCTGACAGGAGGGAGGGGCCCGGAGCAACGAAGAAGGACCAGAGAAGAGGAGGATCTGGGCTGCTCTGCGCAAAACCAACTGCACAGAACAGGTAAGTATAACATGTTTTTTATTTAACACAGAGGTACCTGCACATTACTGTAACATCTTTCAGTACCTTCTGCTTCACTCTGAGTGCAATGCTGTTCTTGATAGTGCCATCTTTAGAAATAGAAAGAGGTCATTTGGAAGTGGCACTGTATCTGTAAGACTGTTTAGGTCCTAGTCATGTGGCAATGCGCATTTTAGTGGTGTTTGTATAGCTGTTATAGATGTGGCATTAAACCCAAAGACAAACATTTATTATATTGCAGCTTACCATTTCTTAGATGTGTTGGCTGCATTCGTTTTATTTTTTAGGCTTTCTTTCTTCTATTTTCATCTGGTGATCCAGTCAGTAAGTCTGTTGTTTGTCAAAAGAACAAGCTGTCCAATAGAATGTATCAGTTACGGAACTGAGACAAACAATTCGCTACTAGCAGGAGTGCTTACAATGATCAGCTTTTATTTGTTTATGCAAAACCTTTATCCCAAAATGGAAAAAAAACGGTTTGCTGTAACTGCTTATAAAGTATTAGGGGACTTTGGCTTCAGTTTGTTAGTGGATTTAAATATGCTAGCAATAATTGTATGTAAAGATCCAATATGCTGGCTGTACTTAAGTCAATCGATGGATCGACTTGGGTACGATCAGCCTGCCCGTAGATGGTTAGGATCTTGGCTGGTCCCAGCATAGATGGTCGATATTCAAACCATCTATGGCCGACTTAAATCTTGAAATCTTGAAAAGATGAATGGCTAATTAGGGACAGCAGTTTTGAGCTTCACCTCCTCTATCCAAAATGAAAAAAAAGTTTTGTCTTTAGATATACTTTAAGGCTGACAGGTATGATGTCAAGGAACTTAGAGGTGCCTGCAAATTACTGCAGCAGCTTTCTGTACCTTCTGCTTCACCCGAGTGTCATGCTATTCTTGATAGTGCCATCTGTAGAAATAGGAGGAAGTTGCTTGGAAGTGGCACTGTATCTGTAAAACTGCTTAAGTCCTGGTGATGTGGCAAAGTGCATGTTTAGTGGTGTTTGTATAGTTGTTAAAGTACTTGTATTAATGTACATTTTATAAAAAAAATACCAAACATGTTATATTTACCAGCTCTGTGCAATGGTTTTGCAGAAAGCAGCCCCAATTTTCCTATTCACGGGTCCCCCACTGGCACTCCTGGCTCCGTCCCCCTTGCCAAGTGCCCACCATAGCAAGCTGCTTGTTATGAGGGCATTCATGCAGGCTTCCCCCGAGCCAGTTCTGTGTGTCACCAGTTTGCACATTTGTCTGCCCCTGAGCATCCTTATGTTTCCAGTCTGCACAATACCACACCAGAGAACTTTTTTTTGGTGAAGACTTCCTTACCCCTTCCCTTGGTTCCTGGTCTGTGGTGCCCCCTCTGGAACATTTCCTGGCTTCCGATGTCTCCATCCAGATCATCCCAATAGGCGGATTCCTCACTTCCATACATATATTCCCAGGTGTTTTAATATCTACTATCTGGTAAGCGCAATATTGTGGTGGAAGCATCCACCCTTCTTTGTCCATCTGTTGCCCTTCATTCATTTGCTGTTTACTCCACCATATCAAAGTCTGCACAGGACTATGTTGCACCAGTGTTGCAATTTGCACAATTTTTGGACTTTTTATGAACTTTATAAATATATTGGTATTGGGATTCACATATACCTAATTGATGTTTTGCATAATTTTATGGTTTGATGAACTTTTATACCTAACTGCCTCATCAATTCAACTAAAACAGTCGCAGCCTATCTCCTTCCTCTAGCATATTTCCTTTTCTACATAAATATGTACACTTTATTGAAGGCATGTGCTATATAAAAAATAATGACTGTATGGTGGCACTGAATCAACCAGGTTTTAGTGAACAATATAACAATTTATTACATAAAGCCTGACAAAGGGATCCAAGTTATTCCAAAAGTTTGCAACTTTATTAATTGTCTCTCTAACTGTCTTGAACACCAGTGTCACCGGGATTGAAAGTGAAAATAAATCCAAATTTTTGAGTTGCGACCAGAAGATGAATAGAGGCAAAATCTTCCAATTGAGGCACTTGTTCCCATGACAACTGGCTAAGAGGGGACTTCCTAATCAGGGACAGCGGTTTTAACCTTCCCCTCCTCTATTCAAATTTACAAAGTGAAAAAAGTTATTCCAAAAACTAGATAGATAGATAGATAGATAGATAGATAGATAGATAGATAGATAGATAGATAGATAGCACATGGATTGAACACAAAAACTATCTGTTTATTTCCCTACCAATTTACACAGCTCCTTTGTGTATAAAGTGCCCTACGTATGACGTCCTTGTCCGCGGTTATGAAATATGACATACAATGTTTAATTTAATCAATTTACATAATCGTCACAGAAGATATGTACTTTTCCGGAGGTCAGTCTCCACCATTTACACATTTAACCATCCCTTTATTTGTCTATCAAAAACACAAGTTAGGTACACGATAGATAGATAGATAGATAGATAGATAGATAGATAGATAGATAGATAGATAGATAGATCAAAAACCTTATTGAAAAAAGTGAAACATTTAAACTTATC
>BLSH010391565.1:1011960-1023434 GCA_018402905.1 Glandirana rugosa | reverse complement strand
TACCCCCCCCCCCCAAGCACACCCACCTATGCCTCTAACTATCCCCCCCACACATGTAAACATGTTAACATGAAAGTTAAAAAAACGTCAGTACCTTCTCTCTTCTCTTCCTGCCAAGTACTGCACTGTAGGGGGAGACAAAGAGCACAGCACACACTGCTTTCACTTTCACAGTAAACAGTGTGACAAGGCTCCCTGCAGCGCCGTTCGGCTGAGGAACGGAGCGCTCCATCTCTCATCCCCTCCTAATCTGGGCATACAGGGGGCCCTTATGGGCCCCCCCAGCATGGGGCCCGGTCGCCATGGCGACTCCTGCGACCCCTATCCGCCCGCCCCTGCATGGATGTAATAACATCTTTTCACCAATTCTTTGAGAAAGAACTGTTCCAATTGCTGTATTGGAGGCCTCAACTTCTGCTATAAAAAGAAGTTCTGGGTTAGGGTGTACTAGTACAGGTGCAGTGGTGAATAAGGTTTTCAAATGTGAGAAGGTCATTTTCATCTCTGAAAATATGTCTCCTTTTTAGTCACATGAGTAATGGGGACCGCAATTTTTGAAACATTTTTAATAAGTTCCCAAGTCTGTAAAACCTATGAACCGTTGCACATCTTTTATGTTTTTGGGGGTAGGCCAGTCCAGGATTGCCTGGATCTTGCTGGGATCCATGTTCAGCCCTTCAGGAGAAATGATGTAACCCAAAAACTGTATACGGGTCTATTCAAAATCACATTTTCCAACTTAATGTATAATTTATTTTGTTGTAGTTGTTCTAAAACTGTACATGGCTATTTGATGAATAAAACTTCAAGCTGCTAAAGTGTATTCGTGGAGTGCCACCTACCCTTCCTTTTGAGTCTACATGCAATGTGGTGGCGAGCCGGGGCGTGCACCTACGTGGGTCTGGCTGTTGGCTTGAGCGGTGTGTTCCTACCTTTAATTGAGCTGTTGTTCTAAAACTGTATCCTGATGTTCCTGTAACTTGATAGAAAAGATAAGTATGTCATCAAGGTAAGCCACAACAAATTCATCTTACATATCTTTGAAAACATAATTTATGAACTGTTGGAAGGTTGCTGGTGCATTACTTAGGATTCATAATGCCCATATCTTGTCTGAAAGGTCATCTTGCATTCATCTCCAGTCGAATATGGACAAAACTATATGCACCCCGCAGATCAAGTTTGGTAAAAATCGTAGCTGTTTTTCGTCTGTCAAATAGCTCTGAAATTAATGGAAGTTGGTAACGGTTCTTCACTGTAATTTTCTTTAACTCTCTGTAATCAATGCATGGGCGCAAGGTCCCATCTTTTTTTGCAACAAAGAATAGCAGGGCTCCAGCAGGGGAAGTTGAAGGGTGGATAAACATCTTTGCCAGACTTGTAGAAAGTCCCTTAATGTATTCAGTTCTGGCTCAGAAAGATTGTAGAGGTGGCCAAAGGGAACCACCTCTACATTCACCGTGCAATCATAGGCATGGTGCAGTGGCAACTGGTCCACATTTTTCTTATCACAAATGTCCTTAAAATCTTGGTACTGAGGGGACAATTTTTTCAGGTTAGTTGATGTCACTTCAATAATAGCAGGTGATATGTCCTTCTTTAGACAGTGTAACTGATAATGTTCTGAAGAAAAGGCAAGGTTTCTGGACTGCCAGTCAGTAGTGGGGTTATGGACTGATAGCCATGGTATTCCTAAAATAACAGGAAATTGAGGAGAAGAGATCAGATTGAAAGATATTAACTCTTGGGGGTTGATTTACTAAAACTGGAGAGTGCAAAAACTGGTGCAGCTCTGCAGAGAAACCAATCAGCTTCAAGTTTTTTTTTGTCAAAACTTAATTGAACAAGCTGAAGTTAGAAGCTGATTGGCTACCATGCTACAACTGCACCAGATATTGTACTCTCCAGTTATATAGTAATTATAATTCCACACCTTTGTCAGTGTCACTGTGAATGCGGGGGGCCTTGACTGTGCACCTCCACCCACCGGCAAGATTAGTTGCCACCTCGCATCATTCTCTCAGGCTTCAGTGCTGGAACTTGAAGGAGATGAGCCAATCTGCATAGGAATCAATCTGCCAGAGAATGGAGGGCATAGACAGTGGACGCTGGCTGGCCGGGACTGTGCAGAGCTACATGCGGCAGAAGATTATCTGCCTGCGCTCGAAAATGTAAAAAAATCTCTCCTCTGCTGTCACCTCCTGGGCTCCTTTGTTGATCTGATTGGGTCCAGGAAAATATAAGTTTACACCCTGGTAAACAAGCGGGTGTGGGGATGTGGTTTAGTCCCATTTTTTTTTTTTGCTAGAAATAAACTCTAAAGCTGCAAGAGCCCCCCCTATAGAGCTGAATAGGCCCGGTCCCAGTACAACAGGACCGATTGTACTGCCTAATCAGTGGCCCTGACTGTTTTCACTAATGTCTGACAAAAAAACAGAGACTGCTGCAGTTACCAAGTTACCAGTACACCCCTCACATTTTTGGAAATATTTTATTTTATCTTTTTCATGTGACAACACTGAAGAAATTACACTTTATACACTACACACTGTACATTTTAACATTAGATATATAAGTGTGCACAGCCTATTGAATTAAGGTGTGCACCCCTCAAACGCATACAGTTGTACTCATAAGTTTACATACCCTGGCAGAATTTATGAGTTCTTGTCCATTTTTCAGAGAATATGAATGAGAAAGCAAAAACATTTCTTTCACTCATGGTTAGTGTTTGGCTGAAGTCATTTATTATCAATCAACTGTGTTTACTCTTTTTAAATCATAATGACTCACTCACTCACCTGTGATCTGTTTACTTGTAATTAGTGTGTGTGTATAAAAGGTCAATGAGTTTCTGGACTCCTGACAGACCCTTGCATCTTTCATCTAGTGCTGCACTGACATTTCTGGATCCTGAGTCATGGGGAAAGCAAAATAATTGTCCAAGGATCTGCGGGAAAAGTTAGTTGAACTGTATAAAAGAGGAATGGGATATAAAAAGATATCCAAGGAATTGAGAATGCCAATCAGCAAAGTTCAAACTCTAATCAAGAAGTGGAAAATAAGGGGTTCTGTTGAAACCAAACCACAGTCAGGTAGACCAACTAAAATTTCAGCCACAACTGCCAGGAAAATTGTTCAGGATGCAAAGAAAGACCCACAAATAACTTCAGGACTCTCTGAAACCATGTGGTGTGGCTGTTTCAAGATGCACAATAAGGAGGCACTTGAAGATAGATGGGCTGCATGGTCGAGTCGCCAGAAGAAAGCCATTACTACGCAAATGTCACAAAGTATCCCACTTACAATATGCCAAACAGCACAGAGACAAGCCTCAAACCTTCTGGCACAAAGTCATTTGGAGTGATGAGACCAAAATGTAGCTTTTTGGCCACAACCATAAACTCTACATTTGGAGAGGAGTCAACAAGGCCTGTGAAACACGGAGGTTGATCGCTGATGTTTTGGGGATGTGTGAGCTACAAAGGCACTGGAAATTTGGTCAAAATTGATGGCAAGATGAATGCAGTATGTTATCAAAAAATACATGAGGGACATTTGCATTCATCAGCCAGGAAGCTGCACATGGGATGCACTTGGAAATTCCAACATGACAATGATCCAAAACACAAGGCCAAGTCGACCTGTCATTGGCTACAGCAGAAATAAGTAAAGGTTCTGGAGTGGCCAGTTTCCTGACCTCAATATCATTGAGCCACTCTGGGGAGATCTCAAACGTGCAGTTCATGCAAGACAGATCAAGAATTTCCAGGAACTGAAGGCTTTTTGCCAGGAGGAATGGGCAGCTTTACCATCTGAGAAGATAAAGAGCCTCACCCACAAATACCACAAAAGAGTTCAAGCTAGCATTGATGTTAAAGGGGGCAATACACGGTATTAAAAACTGGGGTGTGTAAACTTTTGATCAGGGTCATTTGGGTAGATTCTGTTTGCATTATGATTTAAAAAGAGTAAACACAGTTGATTGATAATAAATGGCTTCAGCCAAACACTAACCATGAGTGAAAGAAATGTTTTTGTGTTCTCATTCATATTCTCTGAAAAATGGCCAAGATATCATAAATTCTGCCAGGGTATTTAAACTTATGAGCACAACTGTATGTGTGTGTGCATGTGTATATATACGAACAGTGTCAGTCAAGCAGTGGACGGTGTCATTAGGGCAGAGATTGGTGTCAGTAGGGCAGTGGACGGTCTCAGTAGTTTTTATATTTTTTATTTATTATTGTTTACAGTTTTATTTTTTTAAATATTATTTTTCACATTTTTTTAGGAGCCCCATTTAGGGGGCTTTGGTGAAATATCAGGGGTCTAAACAGGGGGAATCTGGGCCACACAGGGTGATCAGGGTGTGCCCAGGCACACCCGACACACCCTGTGCGCACACCTATGATTAGATATCAAACATATCACACTTTAAAATTGCAAATGCCTGTTAGATGGCAACAAACAGCAGTACCTAAAATTGTCCATATGCAACACTTTAAAAGCTTTTAGTTTAAAAGTTATTAGTTTACAGTTAAATGTGAGCTCTGGCACCAGAATTATTGTTTTTTTGTGGGGTTTTTTCATTCAACTTTATTGCTGATCCCTTCTCTGCCTTCCAATGCAGCTGGTAAAAAACAAAGATTAGTTTGGTTGGCTGCTTTCCTGGCTGGTACCAACCAGGTAAACACAGAACTGAATCTGGAAGTAACAAAATCCTTCCCAGCTTTATTCGTCACAGAGGAGAGGGAACAAAAGATGTTCCTCCTCCTTTGCGCACTGCCAATCCAACCTGGTGGAATGGGAGAGGCTGGGAAAACATGGGCGAGTGGTGGCTGAAAGCAACAGCGGGGATAATTTTTGCTGTACAAAAAGCATCATGGCCACAGCATATAGTATCCATCCTAAGCTGTTTTGCAGTACAGGGGTGTGCATTTGGGGGCGGTAAAAAAAAACACATTTTTTCCATCCCCTAAGCATCACATGGAGTGCAGGCACGTGTCTCCTGTGCAGGGCCATTGTTTAACAGCATGGGGATGCACAAAGTGTTGCGTGCATTATTCATTTCTATTGGGACCCACACCTGCCTGCATGTTAGATTAGCACACAGCGCATCTGCATGTCCCAATAGAAATTAATATGATGCTGGCAGGGGAATGCACACAACACTTTGTGCATCTCCATGCTGGTAAAACATGGACCTGCACAGGAGACACACATCTGTGGCACCATGTGTGAATGGGTCCTAAATAAGGCCTAAGTATGAATTTCACTGTCCTGTTATCATCATCATTATCATCATGATAATCACACAATATAGGTGCTATGGTTCAATGCACCTGCATTGTGTGATTAACATGATGATAACAATGATCAAATTTAGCTGCTGTATCAATCATGGGCATCAGGCATGGCGTAGATGAAGAGGGTGTGTTTTTACTGACAGTACCTTATTTAGGCAAAATTCCCTGCAGACTTGCTGGTCCAATCCTCACTTTCCTCACACTGTCTCTCTGTGCTTTGACGGCTTCTGCCGATTTCCCCTCAGTCTGAGCTTGCCCTCTCCTCAGCATCTACTTGCTGAAGAAGGCAGGCAGTGAAGAAGTTGCAGACAGCCACTGTGCCCTGTGACAGATATCACTCTGCCAGGGCCGGAAATGTATTTTCTTTTTTGGAAAATGCGGCGCCGGATGGTGTTAATCCACGTGACTGCAGTACTTAAAAAAAATATTCTTTCAATTTTACAGCCTACGGGGCCCCTCTGTGTGAACTGATGGGTCCCAGGATATATGGTTAGACCACCTGGGAGCAGCTGGGAACTCGGGGAATAGGGAGAAGCATAAATAAAGTGCCTGCACTTTGAATGCTTTCTGAAACCTACAGCTGCTAGCCGGGTCCCCTGCTAAAGTTGTGGGGCCTAGGCCCCCTACAGCAGGCGCTGTTGTACCACCTTTCGGCGGCCCTGGGTGAAGGAGGGATGAGGAAAGAGTTTACTTTAGGATAGTAAGACAAGGCTGTGAAATAGTTATCATTCTGTCGGACTGGCTGCTATACACACTGGCCGAATTTCGATGCCGATGCTGGCTGACATTAGGCCCGTGTGTACTAGGCTTAAGGGCCCCTTACACAGCTTTAGACCTGGGCCCCCCCGTCTGACCACCAACAGTCCCCAGGGCCCGCCCACTGGTCACCCCACCACATCCACCCACTAGCCAGGGGTGCGCACATGTTGCAGCCACAGTAGGAATTATATACCCTGTCACATTTACCAGGTGTAGCTTGCCAAGCATGACCCATTCAAGTGAAGTGAAGTGTGCAATGCATGCTAGTGTGGGATCCAAGGGGTTAAAAAAACAGTGCACAGGCAGCACAGCCTCCCCCCATGCTTGCAATAAGACCTCACGCCAAACCATAGGTGCTGGAGGTCCCAAACTTGGACCAGTTGTTTCACAGGGGGCCCTCATTATGTGACCCAAGTTTGGTATTTTTATCCGCTGTGGTTCAGGAAAACAGTGTCCCCAAACTGGGTTCCCCCTCCCATAGACTCCAATGTTAAATCCTAAATTCACCCAACAATTGCCGGTCAACGACTGGTCACTTTGGGGACCTCGTACGGCCGAACCATAGGTGCTTGAGGTCCCAAACTTGGACCAGTTGTTGTCCAGGGGGAAGTGATCTTCCTGATGGTAAGCGGAAGCTTGAAATGCATTGAAATCGAGGCTTGAGACGCATATGCACGGAGCTTGAGAGAAGAGAGAGCAGAGACCCGGGTGAGATTACACGCGGCGCTGTTGTGAGGCAGGTGCGATCGCTGAACGGGGTCACGAGCTGTATCCTTTCATCGAAAGGCACTTTTTTATTCTGTAAAATGTGAGCATAATTATTGTTGTTTACATTTGAGTTTTTAATTAAAAGCGGAATCACACTGTGTCCTGCTTTTCTGTGGCTTTGTGTTTGAGCCATTTTTAGAGGCTTGCTTAAGGAAGGATTTATTGGAAAAAGGAGGAAAAAAGGATTGACCTGGCTGTAACCACCTTATTTTTTTCGTATCTAATCACGATGTGTGGTCACTTTGTGGCCGAGTATATTTGGTGAACGCATATTGATTATTTTCACGTTGGCGGTTCACTGCGTTAGTGTGAGTTACCATCACGAATCTACACTCACTGGTGATTGGACTCTGAATCTATTTATGAATTTTCTTTTGGACTGTTAAATATTTTTACTTTTTAAATTTTTATTAATTTAATCATAAATTTGATGGGTGTTATTTGTTAATCTGCGATTCAGTATTTTTTGATTGCACATTTAAGGATGTCATTTGGATTGAGTGGATTGAGGCTACTCAGTTATTTATTAACATTCACAACTTTATGAATATATTTAAAGGTATAAGGTTTTTGAATAGGTTTTGTTGGTGTGGGTAAAATTTAGTTAACTCAGGGCTAAACCTGAGCTGTGGAATCTAGGTCAGCGTTCAGTGAATCAGGACTGGATGACTCATCCTGACAGCTTATTGGAAAATGTTCTAGAGCTAGTGGGCAGGAGTTAGTTAGGAGGGGCTGCCAGGAATATTTATGAGGCTTCTGTACATTCCCAGGAGTGGGCTGGCAGGGAACAGAGTTTACCTCATAAATAGACATGGGCCATGCCAGCAGGAATAGTTGGGTGGAAGATGAAGATACAGTGCTGAAGAGGCTGTTGGTGGCCCTCAAGGGTGCCCCCTAGTCTGGGGAGGTGACCCTGGGCCGGGGATCAGGTGCTGGAAGGATCCTGCCATAACACATGGGAGTAGAGTAGAGCTGCTGGGGACTAGTAAGGGGGGGGGGGGGGGGCTGCCACATGTAGCCAGACTCCTTGAAGACAGCAGTGCACTTAAGTCTTCATCCTTCCCTGGGTGATCTCCTGTGAGTCAGCTGGGTAGGATGTGAGAGTCAGTCTGGAGGACTGGAGTGGAGAAGTTAGCCTGGAGTGCTAGTGATAGGGGCAGCTGCAGTCAGGAGGGTTGGCAATGCCTGAAGAGGTGGTGCTGGGACCAGTGACCACAGAGAGGAAGTGATGTGAATGTATAAGCTCTACTGTTCTACACTCATAGTCATAGAGGCTGCGAGTTCCTTCCTGTAATGGGCTGTTGCTACATTTGACTGGAGTCTGTCAGAACATCAAAGAGTTGGAACAAACAAGTGTGTGCTGGAGGAAGAAGTTGAAGCTGTGTACAGGTGGTCCCTGGGTTACAAACAAGATAGGGTCTGCAGGTTTGTTTTTAAGCTGAATTTGTTTGTAAGTCAGAACAGGTACATTTTTTAAGCGTAGCGTCAGCCAAAAAAAACTATTTTTAAGCTTTTTGGATAGCATAGGGAAGGGTTAACACCCTTGTAATGTTTGTCTTGCTGTCTATGTTTCTGTTCAGAAGATTTCACCTCACTTCCTGTCCCAATAATAATTGGATTTTGAAAAAATTGGGTTGTTGTGGAAACAATCCTTGGTGCTAAAGCATCAGTGGAGACACCTTTTTCCCATAATAACTCTTACAGGAGTGAATTTCCCTTCCTAGGGGTAGCCTTCCTCTCAAAAAATTTGGGCTTTCAAAAAAAAAAAAAAAAAAAAGATTTATACTCACCCAGGTGGATGCAACATCATTCCGATGCTGCATCTGTGCCCCCAGACCCCCTACCCTCGCCCCCCCCCCGGGCTCTGCAGTGACAACTGAGCAGTCAAACAAGTTCAGTATCCCCCTCCGCTCTGAGCAGAGAGCAGTGACTGTCAGTCAGCAGCTCTCTGCTCTCCCCTCCAGCACTCACTGAAGCCCTGAGCTGTGGAGGGGACGGGAGGGGCTGGGTGGGGTTCACTGAAGGATACAGCTCTTCTATTCTTGACCGCAAAATCACTTTCTCTGGGTTCATTGATTTATAGTGCCACTTTTAGGAGTAAGACACTAGGCAGAAAAAGAACACAGTACTGCCCTTGGTCAGTCCTAGCTGTTATAAACCTCCTTTCTTTTATAGGCAAGCCAGTTAGTCAAAAAGCAGTGTAAGAAAATAGAAAAAAACTGAAGAAGAGGGTTGGGTGCTGTGTCTATCAGTGAACTCAGAGAAAGGGATATTAGGGTGAGTTACAAAAAGAATCCTGTGTTCTCTTACATTCATTGACAGACACAACTCTTCTATTCTTGACCAACTTAACCAGCAACTGTACAATATGTGTGCCTATTGTCTTTGCAATAATACATTCTAAATTTGAATAAAGGATTAAGCCTGCTTCATCTGTCCCTTTTATACTGCAACCTGAAGCTACTGATATACTATCCAGCCATTGTACAATATGTGTAGCCAAGGTCTCTGAAATAATAGAGTATAATTTTAATTTGAGGATAAGACCTGCCTTGTCTCTCCCTATTACATTGCTGCCTAAAGAAGCTGGTTATAAACCCTCCAGTCACTGTGCAATATTTATGGTTATTGTCTCTAAAATAATACACTCTAATTTTTATTTCAGGATAAAAATTGCCTGATTTCACTCTCTTTTAGATTGCAGCCTAATCAAGCTGCTTCCATGTGCTCCAGCCACTATACAATATAATGCCCTTTCATTTTTAATTAATCAGTTCAGCTCTTTAGATGTATGTAATATGTCCAAAAAGTGATGTATTAAGCACAAACTGATGTATAGCCACCTGATCACTTTCACTGTGCAAGTGGTTTGGTCCTACCCCCCTGCCAGAAGACCCACCCCCACATGGTTCCTGGGCTCTCCTCCCACTCTTACTGGGAGCCTGGGACCACATCAACTGGCTTCAGGTTGGTGAGTGGGAGACCAAGGAAAATATGTTTCTCAAACTACTCTGCAGTGAATGAAGCCAGAAGTGACAAGGATTTTGTCACTATCGGTTTCTGAGCTGTCATTCCTTGGCTGATACAACCAGGGAAGCAGCTAACCAAGCAGATCTGTGCTCTGTTATCTGCTTCAGAGGCCTGTGGAGACATTGAGGTCTGCCCCAATGTCTCCATAAAGAGTACCTGTCACCTACCCAATGCTATAACATAGGGGGTTATTAACCCCTTGTCATAGCAATAATGTTAAATAAATAATATTGAAAAAAAAATAAAATTATAATAAAATGTATAAAAGAAAACACAAAATATTGATTGTAACCTTATTGCCCTCCACACAACCAAAAATGTAAACTCAAGGGGTGCACATGTGTATGTAAACTGCATCAAACATGTGAGGTATCACCACAAATGTCAGGGTGAGAGCAAAAGTTCTAGTGCCATAGCTCACATTCACCTCCAAAATGATGGGCAGGAAAGGTTTTTAAAGCATTACCTATGGAGATTTGTGGGTACCATAGTTTTTTGCAATATCACGGACACACATAATTTCAAGACTTGACATATTTGATATCTATTTAATCAACGCAACCCCACATTTTATTTTTTACCAAATATTGGGTATTATATTGTGCGTGTTTGCACTAAAATGTATTTATTTATTTATTTTTTAAATATGCACTTGATAAAGTCATGCAAATATCATTATGCATAAAACATTTCAGCCATCTTTTTTATTCCACAGCGTCTATGCTTTCAGAAAATATATAGTGTTTTGAGGGTTTTAAGTAATTTTATAGCCAAAAATTTAGATTTTTTTACATGTGTGCAAAAAATGAAAAAAATGCTCTAGTTCCAAAGTGGTTAAAGATAAACCCTGTCCCATCTCTCTCGCTCATATTGTGGCCTAAAGAAGTCACTTACATACTCTCCAGCCACTGTACAATCTGTGTGGCCATTTTCTCTAAAATAATGCACTCTAATTTAATTATAAATTTAATATTATTTCATTTTAGAATACATTTGTTATTATTTTATTACAATGTCATTTTTTATTTAATGTTATTGCTATTACAAGGGGGCTAACAATCCCCTATGTAATACCATGGGCAAGTGAAAGGTCCTCTTTGTAGAGACATTGGGGTCTTTTAGACAAGGGTTTGACAAACCCCAAGCGCCAGGTCACCATGGCGACCAGAAACTGCATCCTGGCGAGTGTCAGCCGATCCTTCTCTCCCCTCACTATGTTTAGACAGCATCTCCAATTCAGTGAAGAGCCATTCTCTGCTCAATCTGACAGCTGTGAAAAAAATCCAGGCAGCCTGCCAAGTATCTCACAAAAGTGTCGACAGTCTAACTCGTCTCTTACCGAGAAGTGACTTAACCTCTACGACAGATTTGTATCACTCCCCTCTCTTCCTAGCCGACTGTGAGCGGTCCTACGTCAAAGACCAGCGGTACCACTGGACCGCGAACCCCAAACAGTTTGGGAACAGATTTTCTGGGGTTACAGAGATGTTTCTCCTGGAAAGTGAACGGGTACCATAATGTATCCCCTAACAATCGGGGGAACATTATCGTTATTGTAATTTATTTTTTACTGTAACATTATTTTATTATTGTTTACATAAGATTTTA
>BLSH010391565.1:986425-1006852 GCA_018402905.1 Glandirana rugosa | reverse complement strand
TTGACAATAAATCTACGCTTATGGAAGAGTCGGTGTCTGGTGAGTTCCACTAGAAAATTACTTAGAACCCCCAAATATTATATATATTTTTTAGCAGAGACCAAGAGAATAAAATGGTGGTTGTTGCAATATTTTATGTCACATGGTATTTGCTTTCAAAAGCAATTTTTTTGGAAAAAAATACACTTTAATGAATATAAAAAAAAAACAAAGAATAAGGTTAGCCCGTTTTTTTTTTTTATATAATGTGAAAGAAGATGTTACACTGTGAGAATCATGAGAGAATCATTATCTTTATGCTAAGCAACAAAATCATGATTCTCGTTTTAGCCAGAATTGTGCATATCTACTGTGTGCTGTGAGGTGGAGGAGGGGAGATGAGGATATGCTTTAGAAGAGTCTTTCTATGTCCTCTGATAAAGCCCTGTGTACCATCAACAATTACCACTCTTTATGTGCAACTGGGCTCCAGTATTTCATGCTAACCAGAAACCAACCAGAGCAATGAAAAGCCACCATGGGGGACACAGATGTAGGCAGAAAGTGGCTGCAAAGAGGCAGCAGTGGATCAGCAGAACAGAATACTTATTTCACCTTTTTTTTTATTTTATTTAAAGAGTCACTAAGGCTTCATTTAGATGTGCAGTTGAGTGTTAGAAATATGCAGTAGATATATGTTTTTGCCATCCATCAACGGCCACCCTTAAGCTCCATTAGGCAGCAGATGAGGGTGTTTTACATGCCACAGTCATGATGCATTAGGCATAATAAGGGGTTTCCCCCTTTAACAGGTTTTTAGTGTCACTCTTTCTTGCCAGCCTATAACCCTGATGTAAAGGTATTACTTTGGAGTTATTGACTGGCTGCTCTGCTTGAGTAAGTTAGGGTTAGGGGGCGCAAATTGCTTGCCTTAACCCGGGCGCTGACACCCCACACTAGGCTATTTGTCAAGCCCTGTTTTAGACCCACAGTGTATCCCCTGCTTCCACTGCAGTTAATCAAGTACACATTGTGCTTAATTAGCTGCTTACCTGGCTTCAATAACCAGGGAATTAACAGAAACCAAAAGTGATAATGTGCTTGTCATTTCCAGTTTCATTACTTGCATGGGAGATCCGGGAATAGATGTTCCTCAATCTCTTATTGCCCCCACAGCTAGGGCATTTTACGTTGGTCCCAGGATGAATGGGAGAGCCCGGTAACCACCACTGGAAGCAGCAGGTAATGGTGGAGGGGAAGAAGGGGGGGAGCTTCCTAAATCACTGACTGAAAAAGTGATACCAAGCTCATGGCTACTGCTGCAGCCATTCATTTATTTTAAGCACCTGAAGCCCAAACATTCTAAAGGATGGGAAGTGGTTAAAATATTTTTTTTCTATGTTGCTCTTGAAGTTGAATTAAAGGGTAGACCATCTCCCTGCTGTTTGGTATTTTTTAAATTTTCTTTTCTTTTGTACTGTTACATGTCATGGCAGTGCCCAGCTCCCCATGCCTTTATTTGATAATCCCTTGCCTATTGGCCTTGAAAATGGCCAGCATTTTCAAGGTTTATCGCTTATAGACTTCAGTGGGGTTCCGTTTTTTCGTCACAGTTTTCAGTCCTCATGATAAACACCCAGGAAACCAACCCAAATACATTTTTCTCATCCCTAATTGTGACAAATAAATCTGGTTTAGGCTATACAAGAAGACCACTGTGCTTATTGTTGGGTATCTTATTGAGCCCGGTTAGAGCTGTCATAAACCTGTAAAAAGCTATTTGACAGTATACTGGTTTTGCACAGTCAGGATGACAGTTCAGGTGTTTATAAGCTGTGTACAATAAATTACATACTCGGTAGTATATATAACACGAGTAAAGGAAGATTTTACTTCCAGCAGTTGCTATAAACTGTGTTTGACCCTTATTGCCGGAGAGAGATTAGCGTAGCTGTCTAAGCTGGCACCACACTGAACTGCTGCCTGTAATTAATAAGAATCTTCCACTTGGGATGCAGGCAGGGACTTTTCTCTAGAGCTGCCTCACTCGGCTGGATGCAGGATCGTTTGATGTGAATCTAAACTGTTCCTGATGGATTTCTGAGTTTTACCCAGTGCTTCGTTTCATGGGATTTGTGTTGTGTGCGCTTTTTCAGTGTTTATTTCAGATGAATGATGTATTGTGTAATGCACAGTTGTGGAACATCTCCAAGCATTGTGCAGTTTTTCAGCCCACGTGCAAAGTAACAAACACCATTCTGAGACCTTATTCACATGAGTCTTTTGCTTTTACCATTGTGACCCTCATTGTACTCTGTTCCCTGTGCAGAGATTTATTTTGTCATGTGATCTTACACAGTTAAAGTGGGCCTTTCAACAACTCTGTCTGAATGAATACATTCTTGGCATGTTTCAAAATACAGAAACAGTATCATTTTTCAAAAACACTTTATCTTTTATCATTAAAAAAGCAACAATTAAATTCCAGTTCAATGATTTTGCCTAGGCTGAGATGATGACCTCTGTTTGCTGCAAGCAAGAGACAACTGGCAGGGGTTTCTATTGCCCAGTTGACTGTCATAGCCCTGTACAGCACAATTACATTAAGAATTTACAGTACAAATTTGATTCATTTGTAACATATGTAAAAACAAGAGAAAAACCCCCCTAGTGGGACTTTAACCGGGAAGACCAACTCATCAAGAAAAAAATGTGTATGCATAAAAAGTATCATTTATTAGTACAATTAAAAATAGACTGATCAAACAGAATATAGTTAAAAAAAATGGACACATAGACAACGTACAGTGAGACAACCAAATTATGCCCCTTATACATACATATAAAAATAACAATGACAATAAAAAAGGACCACTGATCTGCCAAATGAACGGCAGAAAAGAACCCAACGCGTTTCAATGTTTATGGTGGATATCTTCCTCAGGGGTAAGTGGTCAATACATTTAAAAACAACTCATCCAATCATACAGGATACTCTGAAACCTTATTGTTGAAAGGATTAAAGATCGACCCTCTAAATCACCCAGACAGAAGGATGTACCTCAACAAACGGATAAATAAAGAAACATGGCCAATTAAGAAAAATGGCTGACAGATTATCGAGATCATAGAAATAGGGCAAGGACTGAGCCAGTGGACCAATGAGTAAAAGGTATACTTAGTTCACAAACATAGCAGATGATGAATCCAAAAACTGGAGGGTGATAAGCAGTAAGACATATGATAATAAATAGGTTATATGTTGAATATCCAGCCAGAAAGTACCCCAAAGGGAAGCCAAGCCAGGGTGCTACAAATGAACCCACCCAAGTGGAAAGAGGCAAAATGTCTTGTATTTACTAAGCATATAAACAGCCGTCCCGGGTATAACCGCTGCGCTGAGTCCTTGGTAGAACATTGTAACATATGATCTATGAATCAACTGTAATTATATCTACAGTATATGTATTATATATGGTTATTCACTATGGAGAATGATTTGCTCTACTATAATGTCTTGTACATGGATTTTAACTTTTGTTTTAACCTATGGGGACCACGGCACAGTTTAAATAAATAATATATTGCCTTCCTACTTTATTGCTGCCTACAAATTAAACCAATCATGTTATTAAAATGATATTGTTTTCTTGATAAAAAAAATGATATGCTACAGAAAATGTTTAACTATCCAGGGTTAGGATCCAGGGTTGATCCTGAAAATATATATTTTCTGAAATGATCTAGAAAACTGTAAAAAAATCATCTCTCTTGGAAGCTAGGTAATCAATTTGCTCAGTAGATTAAACAATGGCAACAAATATTTGGATCTGCCTTTCGCTGAGATTTTTGAACACAGAAAAAATGTGATGTATGTGTGAGGTAGTACAGAGCATACCAACGCAGGTTATAATATTTAATAATATAATGTAGTGCCCATTGGGTATTGCACAGAGGTACACAGAGGAGATAAAGAAAACCACAATCAGATGTGCAACAGTCTAATATCTATAATACAGTAGGTGTTATAAATGTTAAATTGAAAGTAGACAACCCAATTTATGTGTTCTCCAGATTGGGGATCTAGATGATAGCTGATAGAGCAATTGGGTCAAGGGTAGTACAGGTTAATGGTATCTAAGAGGTATGAGCAGCCCAGGTTGGTCCCATCTGTAGCATTCGATATTGCAGAGAATACACATGTAAAAACACGAATTTGAAGTTGGCAGAGTAGGTATAGTCAATCCATGGTTGCCAGATAGCCGGGAATTTGTCAAGCTGATCTGTGAAGATGAATGTGAGATTCCTACTTAAAAGTATATTGCTTAAAGTGGTAGTAAACCCTCCTATCATTTTCAGCCAAGGAAGCTGCCATCTTGGCCTCTGTTTAATCTACAACTGCCATGATGCTGCACATGTGATCAGCTATGACACCAGCCATTGGATGGTATGGTTTAGAGCACAACCAATCGGAGTGTTACATTTCTGGCACATGCCGGAAATGTGACTGGTTTTTAACCTGTTAAATGCATGGGTTTACTACCGCTTTAACCTGTTCATGACTTCACTGAAGTGAATAGAAAGGGTTTTACACGTTTTAACCAATTGTTTGATTTAGTTGCACTAAAGATATTTGAAATGGGAACAAATGCTTGTTTGGGATAGATTAGAAAGGCTTCCCAAGGGTCTTTCTGTAGGTTTTGCTATAACAGTGTTAATATAGTAATATACTTTGGTCTATGAGCACCCCTGTAATTTTTAAGTTTGAGTAAACCTATTTGCACTTTGAAAAATGACAGGTCATTTAAATTCCAGAAAACATACAGGTACTGTATAAATGAAAAACAAAGTAATATGTATGTATGGTTTATATTTTCTCCACTTATATAGAATTTCCTTGTGATTTGTTTCTCTAGGCCCCTGGTCCCCAAGGTGCGGTCTAAGGCTGGATTCACACTAGTCCGATGCGAATTGCAGCTCCGGTTTCCCCTTCAAGATAAAAATGATTCATTCAGTGGTTCCTCTCCGTTGTAGCTGTGGATCAGCTGACCTGGGAGAGGGGGGAGGTGTAATGAGGAGGGGGGGGAGAATTCATGTTCACAACGGAACACATCTGTGAATCAGGTGCATTCCCATTAAAAATTATGTGCCTGCAATTCGCACCGCACTGCCTAGAAAACACATACGTTTTTTGTGCAATGCGGAGGGCAGATGCAACGCACATATGTGAACCAGACCCATTGAAAACAACATGTTTTTAAATGTTTTGCAAATTGGATGAGGTGTAAGCCTCAGTACTACAAAGTAAATTATCCTGATGGGTGAAGAAAAAAGGGTACCACATCCATGATTAAACAAGAAATAAGAGCAAACAAGTTGACTTTATTGGTACCCACAGATTACACATACAAATTAGCTAAAATTGCAAAGTTTATTTAAAAAGAATTGAAGAGATAAAAACCATTGAGAGGTATTTACTTCATATACATATAGGTCCCCTTAGTAGGCTACCGCTGGGGTGGATTCAGCTATATTAAGACCCCTTTCACACTGAGGAACTACAAAAACTGCTGCTGAAACGGCAGTCGTTTTTGAGGTGCTTTAGCTTTGTTTTAGCTGCGCTTTTGCTGTGCTTTGAGATCCCATTTGGTCAAAGGCAATCTGACAGGAGCAATATTATGCATAACACCTTGTTCAAAGGCAGGCACCAAGGAATGAGAAGTAATTGGCCTCTGAAATAGAACCACCAATGCCAAAACCCGACCTTTTATTGTACTTACAGCCAGATGCATATAAACCCCCATTTGGAGAAAAGCCAAGATACGTCCCACAACATACTTGTGAGGATGAAATGTCCTAGCTTCATACCAGGCAACATAGAATTTTTAGGTCCTGTGGTAAATCTTCCTCGAAGTAGACTTCCTGGCTCTCATAAGCTTGAGAATAACTTAATCAGATACGTTCCTGTCTTTCAGGATTCTGGCTTCATTAGCCATGCTGTCAAAGTCAGTGGCTGTAAAGATGAAAGATCAGACCTTGTGAGAGGAGAACAGGATGAACCTGAAGAATCCAAGGGTCTGTCCAACAGAATGCCTACATTATCGTAATACCATGCTTTCCTGTGCCAGGCTGGTGCAATCAGAATCACTGGCAATCCCTCTACCCAAATCCTGCAGAGTAGATGAGGAAGAATCTGTGACAGAGGGAAGGCATAAATCAAGGAGAACTGGTCCCAAGTTGGGATGGCGAATGGTTCGGCCCGAGCATGAGTTTGAGCCGAACAGTGGCTGTTCGCCCGTTAGCCGAACAACCAAATCAATAGGGCGGTCGACCGTTTGCTCGGCCTGCCGAACGACCACAATGTACTGCGCCACTGCACAGTGCATTGAAAACCCAGATTGGCTGAAGCAATGAAAGCTTCACACAATTAGGTCACAGAGCACTATCAGAGCCATGATTGGATGCTGTCATGATGACTCTATCCAATCATGGCTCATTGCTCTTACTCCTGCCCCACACTATAAAAGTATTCTTTCAATAGCGGCCATTTTAAGTGTGATATTGGTGTGGGGAGAGATAGAACAGGGCTCTGTTCAGTGCTACTAGACAGTGTGCTATTGTGTGCTATTGTGATTCTATTGTCAGTGTAGAATATTCGTTTAGTGTGAATCTAGGGATAGACAGTGTGAGTATAATGACTACCATTCATCTTTACATTGGTGTCAATCTAGGGATAGTCCAGTCAGTGTAGTGTGTGACCACCATTCATCTTCAAATTAGTGTGCATCTAGGGACAGTTCAGTGAGTGTCAGTGTATTGTAGTGACGAACACCATTAATCTTTACGTTAGTGTGCATCTAGGGACAGTTTAGTTAGTGTCAGTGTAGTGTAGTGACGACCACCATTCATCTTTACATTAGTGTGTATCTAGGGACAGTTTAGATAGTGTCAGTGTAGTGACTGTTTAAGACCGTATATTTCATTGCGTTAAGGCAAGTTTAACGCCATATAGTTCTGTGCGTTACTACAAGTTTAACACCATATATTTCATTGCGCTACTGCAAGTTTAACGCCATATAGTTCTGTGCGTTACTGCAAGTTTAACACCATATATTTAATTGAGTTACTGCAAGTTTAACGCCATGTAGTTCTGTGCATTACTGCAAGTTTAACACCATATATTTCATTGCGTTATTGCAAGTTAATGCCATATATCTCTGTGTGTTACTGCAAGTTTAACGCCATATAGTTCTGCGCGTTACTGCAACTTTAAAGCCATATAGTTCTGTGCGTTACTGCCCATAGCCACAGCATGCAGAGGAGGTGGTGGACTGGCTTACAAAATCATCCTCATCCTCCGTCACCCAAGCAGAGACTAGTATGCAGTCCCCTGCAGCTGCCAGAGTGGCTAAATCTGCCTCCTTGACCACAGCTATTACTGCGATAGCCCCAGCATCAGGCATGGAGGAGTCAGCAGAGTTATTTTAACACAGCATCAGCCACTTGCTCCTTGACGATGCTCAGCCATTATTCGATTCAGATGTTGGTTTGGAGGTTGAGGAAGGCAGGAACATGAGCCTACAGAGAACACTGGTACACAAATTGGCATTCATGTTCCCCCAGCCGCAGCGTATTGCCAAGTTGTCTCCAGTGGTAATGAGGATGGAGGAGATGATGATGATGAGGTCACTGATGCGACTTGGGTGCCAGATAGAGCAAAGGAGAAATAGTGAGGGTGAGGCACAACCCCAACAAGGCAGCCATTATGAAAGAGTAGAGAGCAGCCACCCTATTCCATCACATTATGGAGCTGTTATCTCCCGACCCACTTCCCACAGCTCAGCTGTCTGGGTCTTTTTTAGTACATGTGCAGCCGATTACACTGTTTCTATTTGCAAAGTCTCAAGCACATCAAATGTGGCAAAAACATCAGCCATTTGGGTACCACATGCTTGACAAGGCATTTAAAGCGGAGTTCCACCCAAAAGTGGAATTTCCGCTGGTTGGATTCCTCTCCCCTTCAGGGGTCACATTTGGCACCTTTCGGGGGGGGGGAGGACACCTGTCTTTATACAGGTGTCCTTTTCCACACATCCGGGAGCTTGGGCCGGCAGCAGTGGCCGCTGACGTCAGCAGCCCGGCTCCCTCCTCCCTGCTAGCTCTGCTACTGGCCACCTGGCCAATAGCAGAGCACAGCGGAGCCTTGCGCATGCACAGTAAGGTACCGGCAAGAAGCTGTAATGCTACACATCCGGGTTCCCTTACCCGCAATGGATGCGGCTGCACCCGACCCCCGATCCGAAGATTGTCTATGAAGTTCTATCTATCCTCATTCAGCCAGGTAGGGTCCTTGACCATTTCTCCAAACTACTACGCACACAGCCCAGGTTCCAGCTACCCACTATCCAGTCTGATGTTACTGGTTTTCCATCTATTGTGCAGTTTGGCTCCATAGAATCTCTGCCTGCTAACCAACCTGACTTCACCAAACCTGTTACCACTGCTCAGCATGATGGACTTGTGCCTGGTGCTGAGCCTGATGGTCTTGCGCCAAGTGCCCAGCCTGGTGGTCCTGTGACCAATTCTCAGCTTGATGGTCCTGTGTCCAATGCTCAGTCTTGTGGTTCCATGCACTCTGATGTTACGCTGCACAATACCCAGCCTGCCTTTGATGGTCATGTGCCCGATGCCCAGCCTGGTAGTCCTGTGCTTGAGGTCTAGCCTGGTGGTTCTGTGTCCAATGCTCAGCCTGGTGGTTCCATGCTCGGTGCCCAGCCTGATGGTTCTGTGAATGATGCACAGCCTGCCACTGATGGTCAGGTGTCTGATGCCCTGCATACCTCTGATGGTCCGCTGCCTGATTTCTAGCTTGCCTCTGTAGCTCCCCCAAAGTGTAGATGCTTTTGTAGATTTTTGGTAGGAGAGAAAAAATATAGTCAGGTCTGACTGTAAGTGCAGGCCTGAATGTTTTGATCTGGGCTAGGGAAGTGGCTCAGGGCAGTGGCTGGAGATGGAAGGAAGGAACATCCCTTGGAGATTCCTCCCCCTTTGAACTGAGAGAGTTCTTGAAAGGGGGGTGGAGGAGGAGGTGTCACTTCCTGATGTATGACAAAGAGCCCTGGCCAATCCAGGGCTGGATTGGCAGGGGGCAGGCCTCATTAAATACAGCTATCTGCCAGCAGGTGGGAGGATAGTTCGAGTGGAAGAGATGAGGATGTAGCTGGAGCTGCGGATCAGGCCTCACCTGGCAGGGGAGCCCCCAGTCTGGGGGGTGACCTTGAGGCCTGGGGCTTGAGTGCAGCCAGGAGCAGGAGTCGGCTCCTGGAGTGGCACAGGTGAAGCAGGAGAGCAACTGAGTTCTACATGGAAGGAGACTCTTTAAAGAATCCACCATATAGTCGGTGAGCGTCGGCCCCTGGGAGTTGGATGAGAAGGCTGAGACAGTCTGGGAGGAGAGAGAGCAGTCTGTAGAAGTCGGGAGGAGCCAACCAAGGTTGAAGGAGAGTATTATACCGCAGGACAGGCTGGATGGGTCTGGAAGATGGATGGGCTGGGAGTAGTAGTTTATCCAAGGCCCAGCTAGCACCAACATACTTAGCTACACAACACAGGGTCCATGGTTTCAGGGAAGGAAACCTGCAATTCTTACCCACAAAGGGTGGTTCTGAGGCCTTGCCCATGGCTGCAGCAGGCCTCACCATGTGCTAGCTGTGGTGAAGAGGGAGTGTCATGGAGGTCTGATAAATTACCTTTTGGACCAGGGAAGCAAGTGTAATGGTCAGCAAGTGTGTGCTGGAGAGAGGAAAGGAGAATTGTTACTGTCAGCAAGTAGTGTACTGGAGGAGAAGAAGTGTATATACCAGAGGTGTATATAGTAGGTCCTATGTTCAGTTACTGGGCATCCCACAACCATCCCTATCCAAGTTCAACCCCTAAATAAAACAACAAAACAAAGTACTGGTCTGTTCAGTGACTCCAGGTGTGTGGAATTTGTGTGATTGAGGGCATTGGGCAGGTAGACCACAACTATCAGCCACTCTTGAGGGAGTACATGGCTACACCTCTGATGGTTTGCTCCCTATGCCAAACTTGTCTCTGATGGTCCGCTTCCTGATGCCCAGCTTGCCTCTGATGGTCCACCGCCCAATGCCCAGCTTGCCTCTGATGTTCTACTGCCCGATGCTTGGCTTGTCTCTGATGATTCGCTGCCCAATGCCCAGCTTGCCTGTGGTAGTCTGCTGCCCGATGTCCAGCCTGCCTTTAATGGTCCAGTGTATGATGCCCAGCCTGCCTCAGATTGTCTGCTGCCTGATGCCCAGCCTGTCTCTGATGGTTCACTGTCTGATACGCAGCTTGCCTCAGATGATCTGCTGCCCAATGTATATCCTGCCTCTGATGGTCTGGTGTCTGATGCCCAACCTGCCTCTGATGGTCTGCTACCTGATGCCCAGCTTGCCTCTGATAGTTCACTGCCTGATGCCCAGCCTGCCTCTGATGATACGCTGCCCAATAACCAGCCTGCCTTTCATAGGCATGTGCCTGATGCCCAGCCTGGTAGTCCTGTGCCCAAGGTCCAGCCTGGTGGTCCTGTGTCCGATGCTCAGCCTGGTGGTTCCATGCTTGGTGCCCAGCCTGATGGTTCTGTGAATGATGCACAGCCTGCCTCTGATGGTCCGGTGTCTGATGCTCTGCTTACCTATGATGGTCCGCTGCCTGATGCCCAGCTTGCCTCTGATATTCTACTGCCCAATGCTCAGCCTGTCTCTGATGGTTCGCTGCCCAATGCCCAGCTTGGCTGTGATAGTCTGCTGCCCGATGTCCAGCCTGCCTTTAATGGTCCAGTGTCTGATGCCCAGCCTGCCTCTAAAGGTCTGCCGCCCAATGCCCAGCCTGCCTCTAATGATCCACTGGCCAATTCCTAGCTTGTTTCTTATGGTCTGCTGCCCAGCCTGTTTTGGATGGTTCACTACCCAATGCCCAGCCTGCCTCCAATGGTCGGCTGCCCGATGCCCAACCTGAACCCAAAGGTTCTGTGACTGATGCTCAGGCTGACCTTATCAATCCTTTGCTTACCACCCAGCCAGATTCTACTAACACCATGTCTACTGCCCAGTTGGGTTCTGTTCTGTTAACTCTATGCCTGCTGCCCAGCTGGATCCTAGTGCAAAGGTTAGGCTTCTGCCCTTTGAAGCCCAACTTCTGAGTTATCATTATTGTCATGTGGCTTGTATGCCTGTTTGGCCTGAGTTTATTTTTTATATTGCCTCATTTAGGTGCCTCTTGCACTATGTTGTTCCTGTGGTGCCAAAGCCTGGTGGGCTGGACATACCCTCCATAGCCGGTAGCTGCATTTGCCTTCATAGCTTTCATAGTGGTGAGCTCCTGAGGAGTGGCATTTGTGCCTTGCCATGACCCAGATGTAATTACTATGCTTTCAGGTGCACCGGTCAGATAACCTTTGCCTTGGAAAGACCTAGGTGGCTGTTGATGGGTAGAACAAGTCCTGGAGTTCCAGTGTTATCAAATGACCCCATGGCTAAGTTTGCTGATAATTCGTGGTACCCCAGCGTGGGGGTACCTGCAGACTTGAGTATCAAATTTTATACAACTCAGAGAATCTGGGCAACAGGACATCCAGTCAGTTGCCAAACCACAGCATTGGGGTACCCAGTCAGTTGTCAGACCTTGGCGATGGGACATCTAGCCTAGATTTTGATGGGCTAGGATAGGATGGCAGGGCATTTCACTGGGAATCTGGCAATTTCCCCTTATTTGGCAGGCAGCTCCTTAGAGAGGGGGAATTATCAGGAATTGTATCACCTGCTGGTGGCACTGTGGCTCCTTTAAGTTGTACTTCCAGTGTCCACCAACAGGTGTCTCTCAGCAGCCAGCAGTTGCTAACAATAAGTCATCACCTGATGCTAGCTGCAGGAGGGCTACTACCCCACCTTGCCTTGGTGTTCAGCCTGTATGCTGTTGATCTGTGCACCTTGTGACCTGTTACTCTGCTCCTGTTCCTGATCCTTTGCCCATCTGATTGAACCTGCTCCTGAGTACCCTCTCCCTCTCCTGACTTGTTCCCTGCTCCTTGGGCTAGATCCGCCATGAATAACCCTGGCTCTGATACTGATGACATCTTTGTAAGTAGTTAGTTAGCTTAGTTAGTTGGTATTGGTAGTGTGCTTATTGTTCCCGATCTCACCCATTAGGCTCACTGGTATTGCTTCATTGGGTTTTGGTATTCTTGGTGTATTGGATGTGTGTTTATAGTGTTGTTTTATTGACATTGTCTTTTAATAAATCACATTATTTTATACCATGTTTGTGCCTGGTGTTCTTTGGGTAAGTCCATCCTGTTTCACAGGATACCAGTACTTGGTATTCCTTACATATCCAATCACTTCTATGGGGTATGGAAGGGGCCCCCTTCCCCACTGTCCATTGCCTTTTCAGGTTCTCTGGTGTGATTGGGGAGCCCAGGACCGCTGAAACCTGCTTGGCCAGCTGAAAACAGAGGAAAACAGAGGAAAGACGGGTACAGCCATACTCGCCCCTCCTCTGTGACAAGTGTAACAGGAAACAATGAAGATTTTGTCAATTCCAGTTTCGGTTTGTTGTTTAAAAGCTGCCTGTTGGTGTTTACCACTTGTAAAGCATCTGATCAAACCAATCTCAGTTTGTTCAGATGCTTTTCAGGGCAGAGCGAAGTAAAGAGTACCTGTAACTGGCCATGCTATCACAAGGGATGTTGCACATTCCTTGTTATCCCTTGTGATAGCAATAACTTAGATCCAAAAAAAAAATGAAATAAAAAAAAAAGATAAATAAAATTAAAAAAAAATGTAAAGCCCCCCCATTCTCAGAAGCATATGTGGCCTCTTACCTAGATGCATTCATATATGAATGATGATTGCAACACAATCATGAATGTCAACATGAATGTCAGAGTGAGAGTAATAATTCTAGCGCCAGTCCTCCTATTTAAGTGTAAACTGGTAAGGTACCATAGTTTGATGCCATTCCATGGGTGTGCGCAATTTTAAAGCATGACACATTAGGTATCTATTTACTCGGCATAACATTACCTTTTATATTTTACCAATAAATTGGGCACTATATTGTGTTTATGTGCACTAAAATCCATTAAGGTGTATTTTTTCCTTAAAAGTTGTGCAAATAACACCTGGCATAAAAAAAATTGCTGCAATCAGCATTTTATTCTCCAAGGCCTCTGCTTTCAAAGATATATAATTTTGGAGGTTCTAAGTTGTTTTCTAGCAAAAAAAATGTAGCTTTTACCATGCATGTGGCTAGGTCGGCAAGTGGTTAAACCACTGCAACCCCATAAATGTTTCCTTCACCTCCATTTGGGTTTGTTACTCATGGGTTGTGCACCCTGTTCACTAAGCAGGAAGGTGCAACAGCACATAGCGGTGTCACTATCATTGGTACGCAGTGTGTTTAGAGTGTGTGAAAATAAAGTGGCTAAACATATTTCCAAAATATTATGGCAGGAAAAGCAGTTTACATATTTGTATTTTAACTGTGTATCTAACTGTTTGGCTAGAGTCACTTTACCAAATTAGGATTTCCAGTTTTTTGTGTCATTGTTCTCCATAAATGTGAATGTGTAAACCTATTGTACAATGTAAAATCAGACACTTAATATAATTTGCAGCAACATTTTCAAATAATATGCAAAGTGAACAAGTGAAAAGAGCCCTTCACAGCTTGACTACACACATAATGTCATTCCCTAGGGTCAGTTACGCTTACAGAGGGCATGATATTCAAACAGCCTTGCTTCCTTTCAATAGTATTGATACAATGCTATCCCATGCCCTTTATCAAGTAACCTCTAATAAGGTCAGCATGGACCCCACAAATCAATTATATTGAATAGATGAGGGTGCTCAGTATTACACAGAGTGTACCCTGTCTGTCATATGTAATCAATGCTTCATTTGGCAGGATAATGGTGCCAGGACACAAAACATCACACCCGAATAAAGCCCATTATGAGCTGAGCAAATGTCCATTACATCATATCATATATACATAATGTTTCATTCATAATCAAATATAAATAACATATGTTTCAAAGTTATTTTCTATGAAAATAGTTTAGCTTTGGAATATTTCTTTTAATTTATAATATACTGTAATGACAATAAAAAAATAATAATTATGCATCTTCTGAATGAAATGTATTCAGGGCTTCACACACCTCAATTTTGGCACTTTCATCCATGAACATTGTATTGTACATTGTAATGAACATTGTATATAGCTGTATTTGAAATAAAAGCTGCTTTATGGCACTTGTCCTCTGGAGAGCTGCCTAAAAGTTTAAAACTCAAGGTGGTCCAGCATCCAGCACTTCTATTACATTTTTCATTTTTGGCACACATCAGCATATTCATATAGTATGACCAGTGTGCACCCATCACACCTTACTTATTTTACTGAAATGTATTGAATTTTTCAATAGTAGAAAAGGTAGAAACGTTGCATTGTCAAGATGGTGAAAAAAGGTATCAATACACATTGAACAGATCCTTAAATTTAGAGCTAGGACGGAAACAATCATATAACACAGTAAATAACTGTAATCAACAGTTTGAAATGTTAAAGGCGAACATTCACAAAAAATGCTAAGGAGACAACTTCAGGGCAATTGAGTCAGTATCATGCTAACCAATCCGCTAGTAATCTAGTGATTCTGTAACCCAAATAAAAGATATGAGCAAGAGGCAGAGGGAGAAAAAAACACCCCTTTTAGGGAGGGGTAAGGGGAATAAACGGCCTCTAGAAACCTATAGAAAGAAAGGATTTGGGAATGAGAAAAAAGAAGAAAAAGGAGAAGAAAGGGAGAAAGGAGAGAGAGGAAGGGAAACGGGTACCCTGGGGTTCTAGGCTGTGTCACATAGAGCCATCACGGTTCAAGGAAGCGGGAGGTCATTTGAGAAGGAGGGAAGTGGTCTAACCAGGGTTGGCAGATCCATTGATATTTGTCATACGTATCTCCCAGGATCGCCGTCAATCTTTCATTTATGAGCATTCCGTGGACTCGATTTTTAACCTCTTCAAAACTTAGAAGTGGCGTTTTCCATGACCACACTATTGTTTACCTTGTTGCCATAAAGATATGGATAATTAGGGTGCGTTCCTGATAGAGAAACATCTGCAATAGGTTTATGCAGAAGGGCTTTCCATGGTTCCTCCTTAAATTTACTTGGAGAACCATATCGACTAGCCTGTACACCCTAATCCATAACCTCTGAACCTTGGGGCAGGTCCACCATATGTGTTTTATGTCGCCCAAATCTGAACAACCTCTAAAGCAGTTGGCCGGGTATGACAGCAGACATTTAGCGATCCTAGTTGGTGTGAGTACATAAGGGACATAACTTTAAATGAGTTTTAAGGGCCAAAACATTACGGGAGGATTTGAACAAGGCCACCCACATTTTACGCCAGACTTCGGGTTGAGGGGCAGAGCCGAGGTCTTTCACCCATGCATCACAGTATAAGGGGGTTGGTGTTCCCATATTGTTCAGTATAGAAGAATACAACAAAGAGATCAGACCCTGAGTTGTAAGGTTGGTATGACATCTAGTTTCAAAAGCGGTTGACAGTAATGGGAATTTATGATGTTTTGTTAATGACTCCATAAAGTGATGGATTTGTATATATCGGAAGCGTTCCGATTCGGGGATCTCACGCAAATGTTGGTACAGACAAATTTCCTTAGCGGTAAGTAGAGAATGGACCATGGTAAGACCCTTGTGTATCCACCATTTCTAACCCAGGCGGAAATAGCAGGCAGTTGAACAGCTTTAAAAGTGGCAGGCGTGGAGAGATCAGGCATGCACAGTATTTAACGTAATCCCAAACCATGAGGGTATGGGCCAGGATCGGATTTAAGGGTTTGGGATGGTGCACAGGAGGGATCCACAGCATGGAAGGGAGGGGATTCAGATCTGTGTCCAGAATATCAATAAGGGTCCATAAAGGTGCCGAACTGCCAGTTTGTAGTTGGGGTATAGGGGCGATTTGGGCAGCTTTATAGTAGTGGGCAATATTGGGAACTCCCAATCCGCCACTGATTTTCAGGGTGTATAGAAGAGATCTATTAAGCCATGGTCTAGTTCTGCCCCAAATAAAGTTAAGAATGAGACATTGTAAAATGTGGAGGGGATGGGAAGGTCCCTGAATGCATATAGAATCTTTGGAAGGAAACACACTTTAATAGCATGAATACGACCCATCCATGAGATGTGAGGGAGGTCCCATGTAGCTATCAGGTGTTTCAAGGAGGATATAAGAGGGGGATAGTTGGCTGTGTATAGAGAACAAAAGGAAGAACATATGGTAGTGAAGGTGTCCACTGAAAAAGAAAGTGCGTTTGCAAGGAGCCATAGGAGGCGTCGGGTAAAGAGACGTTCAAGGCTCGTGACTTGGACGGATTAACATAGAGGCCCGATATAGATGCAAAATTACTCATGAAAGAGAGATTTGGCAAAGTGGTATACGTGGACGAAATATATATGAGTATGCCATCCGCAAACAATGCCAGCTTGTGGGTTATGCCCGCCAACTTCACACCTTGAATGTTCACATTAGCCCATATATGGGTGGCTAAGGATTCTAGAGCAATAATAAACAAAAGTGGGGACAGAGGGCAGAAGACAGAGACAGAAAGAGACAGAAAGAGGAGGAATCATAACCCATGTATTTTTCCGAAGGCTGAAGGTGTGCTATAAAGCAAGTCGAATCAGGACAAAAATCTATCACCTAACCCTCTATGATGTACCCCCTCACACAGATAAGTCCAGGAAAGTGTGTTGAAAGATTTTCAGAGGTCCAGAGAAAGCAGTTTAAGCTATATACAGGGTGCGCCATTTATAGGGATACACCTTAATAAAATGGGAATGGTTGGTGATATTAGCTTCCTGTTTGTGGCACATTAGCATATGTGAGGGGGGAAACTTTTCAAGATGGGTGGTGACCATGGCGGCCATTTTGAAGTCGGCCATTTTGAATCCAACTTTTGTTTTTTCAATAGGAAGAGGGTCATGTGACACATCAAACTTATTGGGAGTTGCACAAGAAAAACAATGGTGTGCTTGATTTTAACGTAACTTTATTCTTTCATGAGTTATTTACGTGTTTCTGACCACTTATAAAATGTGTTCAATGTGCTGCCCATTGTGTTGGATTGTCAATGCAACCCTCATCTCCCACTCTTCACACACTGATAGCAACACCGCAGGAGAAATGCTAGCACAGGCTTCCAGTATCCGTAGTTTCAGGTGCTGCACATCTCGTATCTTCACAGCATAGACAATTGCCTTCAGATGACTCCAAAGGTAAAAGTCTAAGGAGGTCAGATCGGGAGACCTTGGGGGCCATTCAACTGGCCCACGACGACCAATCCAGTTGAATGGCCCCCAAGGTCTCCCGATCTGACCTCCTTAGACTTTTATCTTTGGGTTCATCTGAAGGCAATTGTCTATGCTGTGAAGATACGAGATGTGCAGCACCTGAAACAGACAATATTTTTTACTTTCTGCTATAAAACCTATCCCATTAAAAAACACCTCTTAAAAAATGTTGGCCAAAATGTATTCTGCTACATGTCTTTGGTAAAAATAATCCCAATAAGTGTATATTGATTGGTTTGCGTGAAATTTATAGCGTCTACAAACTATGGGATATATACTGGAATTTGTATTTATTTATTTGTTTTATACTAGTAATGGCAGCGATCAGCAACTTATAATGGGACTGCGATAGTCCGATGGGCAATCTGACACTAACTGACTAAATAGCTAACTGCCACTGACATCACCAGTGCCATTATTACAGTGATCAGTGCTAATAATATGCCCTGTCACTGTACTAATGACACTGGGCAGGAAGGGGTTAACATCTAGGGTGATTAACTACTTGGTGCTCGTACCATACCCAAAAGACAGCTTAAAATGCCAGGAGATTGTACATGGACGTCAACCCGTTCCCGCACGGCACATTCTGTGATCGCAGAGTCCTTGGGACTCGGCTGATCACAGATCGGGTAAAGGGCCAATCACAATGGTCAGCGTGATGAACATGATCAGCTATCAGCCAATGACAGCTGATCACGGAAGTAAACAGAAGCCGGTTATCGGCTTTTTTTTCCCTCACACTGTCAGCGAAGAAAAGAAGAAAGCCATTAACAGCCTCCTGTTACAGGGACATCGGTACCACACAGTGCACATCAGTGCCACTAATCCGTGCCCACCAGTGCCTTCTATCAGTGCCCATCAGTATTGCTAATCAGTGCCCACCAGTGCCACCTATCAGTGCCCATCAGTGCTGCCAATCAGTGCCCATCAGTGCTCATCATCAGTGTCACCTATCAGTATTGCCTATCAGTGCCACCTATCAGTGCCCATCAGTACCACCTATCAGTGCTTATCAGTGCTGCCTATCAGTGCCATCTATCATTACCACCTCTTTGTGCTGCCTGTCAGTGCCCATCAGTGCCACTTAACAGTGCCCCTTAGTGCCACCCATCAGTGTAGCCTCATCAGTGCCTCCTGATCAGTGCCCACCAGTGCTGACTCATAAGTGCACATCAATGCCACCTATCAGTGACGATTAGTGCTGCCTCACCAGTGCCGCCTATCAGTGCTCATCAGTGCTGCCTCATCAGCGCACATCAGTGAAGGAGAAAAATTACCTGTTTGCAAAATGTTATAACAAATAATGAAAAACTTTTTTTTTTCAAAACTTGCAGTGTTTTTTTGTTAAAAACCCCATGGAGATTAAATACCACCAAAGTAAAACTCTGTGTGAAAAAAAATCACGAAGCAGATCAAGAAGAATCAAGAAGCAGAATCACGTATATATATATATATATATATATATATATATATATATATATATATATGGGGTTCTGTACAGCCAGGCCGCACTGTAGCAGTAAAGCTACAATGTGCGGTCTGCAACTGGTTAAATTAATTTAATTTGATTTAAACTAAAAAAAAAATAAGGTTTCCTATGGATAAGTAAAATTTAGACATGTTAATTGTGTCTAAACAGTATCCTGAAAAATATACCTGTTGTCTGGAATGATTCCTGAAAAAATAGCAGTGCATTTCCTGGTATGTGGGTGTGCTTGGGCTCTCCTGTGCTTACAGCCTCATAGCTGCAGATCTTCTCTCAAAAGATCTGAAATGAGAATTGGTAATGTCAATACTGTGTAGCTTGCTGTTCTCCTTGCTGGAGGCTCTGTCATGAGGAAGAAAAGCCCTGCCTCTACCAATATCTACCAAGATTCTACCAAGTCTGCCTTTACTTGGGCACGGTTACAAAGGGTCAATTCTTTTTAAAAGTTGAGTCCCTCTACCAAGTTCTACCAAGATTCTACCAAGTCGGTACCAAGAAATGTAATCATTTTACTTGTCAGCTGAATAGGCCAGAGCTACACAGGAGATTTTACGTAGCACAATCCCTGCTATTAAAACCCAGAGTGAAAGCATAGGAAAGGATAAATGGGGAGTAAGCTACACAAGCAGCAATCAGTCACACGTGCATTGAGCATTATGGCGCTCATGCTAGAATGAATGATGTAGAAAATGATTGCTTAACAAATGGAACAAATGTCTCCCTATGCAGTGAGCTACACAAGTAGCATGTAGTAGAAGTAATTCTCTCGTGAGTGCACAATGATCAATTCATGTGCAACTGATTGCTACAAGATACTGCTCGTGTATCATATTCTTGTACTTTGCTACACCTTAACTATGAATGTTGGTAGCAGGATTAAGCAACTCAAAATCTCCAGTGTAACTGGATCAGGTGTTTTCCAGAAAGGGGTAAATCTCTGAATTGAACAAGATAAAACATTACATTAGGGTTTTTGAGCAAAAAAAAAAAAGGTGTTACAGAGGTATACATAGGACACATAAACTGGTAGATTTTTTAACAAATGTTTGTACACAAAAATCTCTTCAGTATATTTGATAATGTCTACAGAGACTTCACAAATGCTTTTAACCACTTGACAACTGGGCACTTAAACCCCCTTAACAACCAGACCAATTTTCAGCTTTCAGCGCTCTCACACTTTGAATGACAATTACTCAGTCATGCAACATTACAACGTACTGACTCATTAACAGTAAGTTTCACACTCTCGCGACTTTCGACTTTTAACCAGACCAACAATTCCCCCAAATTCACGGGTCAACAGTTCACCAATTTTCGTAAACACTTCAGAGACATCTGTAATAGTTTATATGACTTCTCTAAAAACACATGTTTGTAAACAATTTTTTAGATGGTCAAATACACAGGATACATATGGAGACATTGTGGAAAAAAAAAAAACGAGTTTTTGGGATTACATTACAAAATAGAACAAGTTAAGTCTCTAAATGGGGAAAGACCTTTTGTGGA
>BLSH010391565.1:968170-984844 GCA_018402905.1 Glandirana rugosa | reverse complement strand
AGGTAGGTACGAGTGGGTAGGTAGGTGATGGATGGGTGAGCATGGATGGATGGATGGGTGAGCATGGATGGATGGGTGAGCATGGATGGATGGATGGGTGGGTATGTGAGGATGGATTGGGTGAGGATGGGTGGGGGGTGGATGGCTGGGTGGGTGGTGGGTGGCTGATGATGGCTGGGTGGGTGGCTGATGGTGGCTGGGGGGTAGTGGGTGGGTGGTAACTGCATGGTGGGGGTTGCAATCTGTCACTAGGCAGCGCTGTGGGCATTGCACATGGCCCACAGCGCTGCAGCGTGTCCTCTCTGCCCCCTCTCTCCTCTCACACTGCACCGATCGGTGCGGAGAGGAGAGAGAAGCCGGCGCTTCCGCAGGCTTGTTTACATGTGATCGCGCCGTCATTTGACGGCGCGATCACGTGGTGAAAGGCCGCTCACAGTGGCCATTCACCGCGATCCGTGATCAGTCGGGTCCCCCGGACCCGACGGTCACGGATGTTCCCGTGTGCACGCCCCAGGGGGCGCGCGGGAAGCGCGATTCTGGGAGGACGTCAATAGACGTCCTCCCAGAATTAAGCAACCGCCCTGTAGACGTCATTTGTCTATGGGGCGGTTGTTAAGTGGTTAAAACTGATTTTGGGATGAATGGAATTTCCTGAATGAAAACCACATACACTCTTAGAAATGTATATTTATTTGAGAAACATTTTCCATTCTTCTCATTAAAGCGTAACTCCACTTTTGTTGAGAAAAAAACATTCCCTCTGGGTGATCTATGTACATTGCAAGGATTATAACAACCTTTTTTGCAGATTCCTACCTTTTGTTATTCTGAAGAAATCCGTCTGTGTTTCTCTGTGCCTCTGTACTGAGTGGGTCCAATGGGCGTGGTTTCATAATTATCTATCAGCTGTGCAGCTGGAGAGCACTAATGAGGAAATCTGCTGGGCCTGCATTCCTTTAGACGTTTTCCCACTGAAAGCGTGTCTCCAAAAATGACATTTTTGTTGCAGGGGATGCCTGAAATCTGACTTGTATCTTAGGCAGACTTCTCAGAAAATCAGTGAGCCAATCACACAAACAGGAAATGGGAGTGGTCAGTACACACTCTGTGTACAGAATAACTCCAGGTAGCCATATTTCACTGCATTTTCAGAAAATTACAGAGCTACAGATTGAAAAGGAAAGGTCATTTTTAATAACATTCAATTACAATATGACTCCTATCACAAGTATATGCGTTATATTATTTTTACTTTATTTGCTATTTTTTTCCCCACAAAAGTGGAGTTACCCTTTAAAATTTTCTCATCACTACATTGAAGAATGAATGTTGATTTGACCCCACTAACAGAACGAATATTCCAAAAATGAAATATGTAGTAGAATTTGACCATAGTTCTGTACTAAACAACCTGCAACATTAACTCCTTAAACCTTATTTTTATTAAGGGCTCATTCACAAAGGCATATGCGGATTTCCTGCACAGAATACAGGTTACTGCTACTCCTTCAAATTAATGACTACACACATACCTGTTGATACGCATGTAAAATCTGCAAATCTGTGCAGGCCTGGATGCAGCCGTGGCCTACTTTTTGTGCACAGTTAAATACGGCGCATATTTTCATATATAGACGCAGCTGTGTGTATGGGCTCATTGATTCCCGCCCACCCGCTCGCAATGTACTGAGGACGAGCGGCCGCTGTAGGCAAATCTACGTACCCGTATGTTGCTGCCTACTTCTGGGTTTAGGGTACGTGCATGTACACAGCGGGAGTCTGTCAGCAAGTCCCAGGCAATAATTAATTCCTGGCAGGGGTATATCATGAAATTAGTGGGCCCGTGGCAAGCTCACACCGCACCGATAATCCCAATGTCAACCAGGCACAGATCATCCTTACGTGAAGTGTTGGTCAGAGCACTATGGGCCCCCCCACCCCTCAGGGCCCGTGTTCAGTGAACACCATGCACCCATGGATGATACACCACTGATTCCTGGTACCTGCTCAGTGACGGCTGGTGCTCAATATTTTGGAGGGGGGCAACAAACTAATGACACTCCACCCCCTGCAGGAGACAGATAGGAAGCGACGATCGACCCCCCCCCCCCCGGCGGGCGACAGACGGGAATGCGGCAAACTATACCCCCCATCCACAGGTGAAGAAAGGGAATATGGCGATAGGCCCCAAAACAAATCCCCCCCCCACCCCAGGAGATTGGCCTTACCTTAGGAGGCAGGGGAAAGGAAGAGCTGGGCTGCTGCTTTTCCTCCTGGCCAATCATGAAGCTTGTCCTGAGGCCAATCAGGTCTCAGGACAAGCTTCCTGATTGGCCAGGAGGAGAATCAGGAAGACAATAGCGTATATTAATTCACTATGTCACACAACTGGGTGGGCTCAGGGCACAGTGCTCTGCATCCTGAGCCCACCCTTTTTTGAAGCCAATTAGAGCCTCAAATACAAAAATAGAGATAGTATTCCCGCACTCCAATAGTAGATGGGTCTCTATTACCTGCGCCTAATATGCTTCATTCAACAATTTCCGTAAATGTAATATTTATCAGCAGCTACCTTTAAAAAAGATTATAATCTGCACAAAACATAAATTATACTAATCCAGAATTGCTGAATCTGCATACACAAATGTGGTAGCGCTCATAATTAGATAAGTTAGTCCATACACACACAGTTCCTTTTATGGTGCATCAATGGTTAATATTCAAGTAATCCACCAGTCAGAATTCCACCTTGTGCAAATGAAGACAAACAAGTGATTCCCTTCACCCGTGGATGGACTCTTACCAGAGATGAATGCCTGTCACTCTCGTATACAGGCTAATTCGCTTTTTGTGCTTTCTCAACGCACATCTCCACTTTGGGTTTCCAGTTCACTCTGTTGATCACCCGTACTCCTCATATAGCCATAGATTTAGGAAAAAATATAGAGCCACAATAGTGTAATACTGTTTCTCAATTTATTGTAACATAAATGTATTAAGATGTATTTTAAAACCAAAAACAATTTAAAAAGTTGCCACTAGGGGTCACTGTCCCCTTAGGTAATCTCCTTACCAGAGACTCAAGTCAATACAGCTTTGTTATGAGAAGGACGCCAGCTGATCCCGGAGCCTTATCTCAGACACCGCTCCCCGCTCGTCACTAGATATCCCGACCCGCAGGACACAAGAAACAGATCAGGGTGCCTCCGTCCTCCTTTGTGATGGTCGCCACCGCACAGCTACAGCCTCAGACGCGTTTCGTCTATCCAGACTTCCACCTGTGAGTGAAACAGTATTACACTATTGTGGCTCTATAATTAGAGCCTCAGGCTCTATAATTAGAGCCTCAGGCTCTAATCATGTGCTTAAAAAAACCCCATTGGAATCCATGCGCCCTACATGTAGATTAGGGGCCAGGCCCCTGTGCCCCTTATGGACGGCCTGCCACTGAACCTGCTGATTGGCTGTGTGCAATCAAAGCCCAGAGCACTTGCGTTGATAAACAATACAGAGCTCTGTACAGTGGGAGCAATCTGTCAGCGAGAAACTGAGAGATTTTTAGTAAAAAGCAGCACATAATACACACATTACACATAATTAGGCACACTTTTAACCCCTTGATCGCCCAAGATGTTAACCCCTTCCCAGCCAGTGTCATTAGTACAGTGGCTGTCTATAGTATTAATACTGATCACTGTATTTATGTGGCTGGTGATGTTAGTGGCAGTTAGTCAGTTCCCACCCAGTGTAAGTTAGTGTCAGATTTACCGCCGCACTACCGCTGTCCCATTGAAAGTCGCTAATTGCCGCCATTAGTAGTATTAAAAAAATAGAAATTCCAGTATATATCCTATAATTTATAGGCTCTATAACTTTTGACGCAAATCAATCAATATACACCTATTGGGATTTTTTTTTTATCAAAAACATGTAGCAAAATACATTTTGGCCAAAGTACAGTATATGAAGAAATTAGTTTTTTTTTTTTTCATTAAAAAATTAAAAAGAAAACAATGGAGATCAAATACCACCAAAAAAAATTATATAAATTTAGTTTGGGTACAGTGTTGCATGATCGCGCAATTACCTTTTAAAGTAGCGCAGTGGCCTGGTCATGAAGGTCATGGGTGATTACAATACTGCTGCATTTAGATACACACAAAACTATACTCTGTGTGTATCTAAACACATTAGAGAGGGAGAGATAGAGAGAGAATGAATAAATATGTTTGCAGTGTGGGAAGGGAGTGCCAAAGATGGCTAGATTTTAGCACACAAAACAGGCCTTAGGACTGCTGTAACACACAGGATGATCTTTTTAAGGATACATTAAACAGCCTAGGTGATTGTGTCAGTTCAATAAATGTTTCCTAGTTGACTTTCCTTTAAAGTAGGTCTGGGCAGTTCAAATCAGGCATATGGTGCAAATATAACAGAAGCAGAGAATATCTTTATTAAAAAACAAAAGTCCAGTTAGATGCATAGAATATAGACGTAACTCTAGCTGCCTATCCCTCATGATCTGGTGGTCATTTTTTGGTTTGTCCTTTTCAGTGCAGACTGCCAGTTCATACGCATATTTTCATCATGAACTTCAATGTAGAATGCCCAGATTTGTGACCGATTTGCTTTAAAGTAGACAAGGTAAAAATATTGTTTCAGACAACATCATCAAGAGATTAGCAAATATCCCCCTTATTGCCCTTCTATATACAGAGTTCATTGGGAGAAAGGGAAATAGGTCTAGCAGTGGCCTTTGTACAGGGCACAATATACTGCTCAGACTCTAACCATAGGATGGAAAAAGCAGCGATCTTCAACTGACATCTGGTGGCAAAAGTGATGTATTACAGGATAGCAGATAAGTGCAGAGAGAGATTTGCAGGGCTCTAATTTGAACTTATTTTTTAAATACTTTGTAAAATCTCCAGATAATTCAATAATATATTTTTTTTAATGGAACACAAAGTAATGTGTAAACTACAAACTCATAAGGGTCTGGGGGCAAAGGCCTACTACAGCCAAAAACAGAGAAGGGCGGAAAAGGTTAAAACCTGTATCGTGTTTTTATAACTGGCTGTGTCCTCAGTAGAGAAGTTTCCCCTCACTCTGTCCAAAGGACAAATAATGATGGAAAATCTCTTCAATGAGTAGGGTGATGAAGTGTTGGAATTTTCTTTTATCCTGGTGACTTTTGTTCATTTACTTATTTTTGGTATTTATAGTATATATCGTCAACAATTTATGCAGTACTTTACTTATATATTGTACCTTCACATCGGTTTCAGCCCTCAAGCAGTTTACAATCTAAGGTCCCTAACTCTCATTCATACATACATATACTAGGGCCAATTCAGACAGGAGCTAATTAACCTACCAGCATGTCTTTGGAGTGTGGGAGGAAACCGGAATGTGCAGAGGAAACCCACACAGGCACAGGGAGAACATGCAAACTTCAGAAGTCTGCCTAAGATACAAGTCAGATTTCAGGCATCCCCTGTAACAAAAATGTGAGATACTCCCAATAGGAACACGTCTAAAGGGATGCAGACCCAGCAGCTTTCCTCATTAGTGCTCTGCTGCTGCCACAGCTGACTGATAATTATGAAACCACTCCCATTAGTCCCACTTACCAGAGAGGCACAGAAGAACAAACAGGGATTTCTTCAGAATAACAAAAGATAGGAATCTGCAACAAAGTTTGTTATAATCCTTGCAATGTACATAGATCACCCGGGCGGAATGTTTTTTCTTAACAAAAGTGGAGTTACACTTTGAGATAATACTGAAGTCACATTTTTTTAGCTGTTCTGTGTAGTGGTTTTGCACAGAGAAGCCTATATCCTCCACTTCTCGGGCCCCACCCTCTTTCTGATTGCTCCCACAGCAAGCAGCTTGCTATGGGGGCACCCGAGCCGAGCCGCAGTGTCCATTCAGACACAGAGCCGCAGTTCTGCCCCTCCCCCTCTCTCTCACTGACTTTGATTGACAGCAGCGGGAGCCAATGGAGCCACGCTGTCATCTTAGCCAATGAGGAGGGAGAGTCCCCGGCAGCCAAGTCTCTCCTGCAACCAGAGGCGTAACTAGAACCTTCAGGGCCCCGGTGCAAGAAATTATGAAGGGCCCCCTGATCCCTGGCCAGGGCTCTTCCCTCTTCCCACTGATCCTGGCGCCCTTTACTCCTATTGTGGGTCCCTTTATTACGGTACTGCAGTGGGGCCCTTTCACAAGTTCTGTAGCAGACCCCAGGGTGACCAGGGAAGCACACAGGGGCCCTGGGAACAGCAGAAGACAAGTAAACTGGATAGAGGAAAATGGAGGAGATTGGGTCCTCTAAATGCCACCCCCGCCATCCCTCCTATTCAGGTGTACAAGGGAGGCACGTGGGCCCCCTGGACCATGGGGCCCGGTTGCAATTGCAACCCCTGCAACCCCTATCGTTACGCCCCTGCCTGCAACATTGCTGGATCAAGATGGGCTCAGATAAGTATTAGGGGGGCTGCTGCTGACTTTACAACCACTTTAATATTTTATTTAATACTCTTCCTAGATTTCTTGCATCAGGTCAGACATTCAACTCTTTAAATCATTATTTCTTGCTAGGAATATCCACAGTATCAGGAATTGTCCATGACACCTGCCAAGCGATATGGGAAGAGCTTGGTCCATCTGCATTGCCTGTTCCTGATAAATGTATGTGGCAGGAAATATCAAATAGATATTTTCTGAAGACCCAATTCCCAAACTGTGTTGGAACCCTGGGTGGGAAACATGTACATACCCAGATGCCGCCTGGATCAGGCTCCAGGTTTTTAAATTATAAAATGCAGTTGACTTTGGGACATACGGAAGCACAGCTGACTCCAGAGTGTTCAGGGCATCCAGAATAGGGAGAAGACTGCTTGAGGGCCACTTGAATTTACCTGCGGAAAAATCCCTGCCAGGAACGTCTGGATCTGGAATGCGTCATGTACTCTAGGCTGATGAGGCATTTGCACTCTCAAGGCACCTTCTCAGGCCATATGCCAAGCACAATCTGAATGAAAAAATAGTATTCAACTAACGGCTCAGTTGAGAAACGCAGCTAATTGAATGCACATTTGGCATCCTAACCAGCAAATGGCACATTTTCCACAGTGTCATGCAACTTAGCCTGGAGAAGGCAGAATGTGTGATGCAAGCATGCTATGTTCAACGCAACCTCATTCGGTAGACGAAAAGCATCAGTGTAGAAGATGATGAGATCACTTTGCCCTCTGTCTGTTATACTGGACTGCCACCAATCAACTCCCATATTGCCATACGTGATAAATCTGATCAGTGTACTGGCCCGCTGCTGGTACCATGTGACAACTGTGACCAATCACAGAAGATAACATGACACTTGAAAACAATTGATGGCTTCATTTCATGCCATCCATTGTGTACAAATTGTGTTGCTAGCTGTGATTGTCACAGTGATCACATGGTACAGATAAGGCCAATCACAGCTCATCTTTCCCATGTGATTAGCTGGGGTCAATCACAGCTAATCACAACAAAACAAACTGAATCTATTTTATTCAGTAAAATGCTTGCTTATAGCAATAAATTGCAATCATAATCTGGTGCTCTGGTCACAGTGTGTTAAAAAAAATTGTAAAAAAAAAATGTTTTTGTTTTTTCATACTGTCACAAGTCAGTGTCCCTGATCACCACCACACCAGTTATATGATGACGTTGTACTGCACTGGTGACAGTATGCAAAAAAAACAGCAAGTTTTGTTTTTTTTTAATTTCTTAATTTTCAAAAAAATGATGACAGGAAATTAAAAACTAGCCATACCTCTTAATAAATATCTCGGACTATCTACTTTCCAAAGGGGGTAATTTGTTGGGTATTTGTACTGTCCTGACATTTTTGGGTCTTAAGAAATGAGATAGGGCATCCGTACATCAGGATTGATCGATTTTCAGATACAGTATTGAACAAATCACCATTTTTGTGGGTAAATATACACTATATTACCAAAAGTATTGGGGCTCCTGCCTTTACACGCACATGAACTTTGCAAGGTCAATAAAGACATGGAAGAGCGAGTTTGGGGTGGAGGAACTTGACTAGTCTGCACAGAGTCCTGACCTCAACCCAATAGAACACCTTTGGGGTGAATTAGAGCGGAGACTGCGAGCCAGGCCTTCTCATCCACATCAGTGCCTGACCTCACAAATGCGCTTCTGGAAGAATGGTCAAACATTCCTATAGACACACTCCTAAACCTCGTGGACAGCCTTCCCAGAAGAGTTGATGCTGTTATAGCTGCAAAGGGTGGGCCAACTCAAAATTAAACCCTACGGACTAAGACAGGGATGCCATTAAAGTTCATGTGTGTGTAAAGGCAGGTGTCCCAATACTTTTGGTAATATAGTGTATTTCTAAAGGTGCTATTGACATGAGATTTTCAACACATGTCGGTAACAACTAGCAACCCATACATACAAAGAAACCAAAACATAATAAGTTCAGAAATTAAGTTATGTGTAATAAAATGTAATGACACAGGGAAAATTATTGAACACACTAACTGAAATTTATTTAATACTTTGTACAAAATCCTTTATTATTAATGACCAGTTTATGGTGAAATGATGGTCTTTCCACGTCCAGATTATGGCCCCAACAGTGCTCACTATAACATCCAGAAGTTTAAAAATCCTTCTATAACCAATGCCATCCGTATGCTTTGCAAAAATAAGGTTGCGAAGGTCTTGAGAGAGCTCTTTGATTTTACCCATCATGAGATGTCTCTTGTGTGACTCTTTGCTAATGAAACACCTTTTTATAGGCCCTCAGTTGAGACTGAACCAGCTGATATTAATTTGCACTGACAAGGGGCAGGATTGCTTTCTAATTACTTATAGATTTCAGCTGGCGTCTTGACTTCCCATGCCCTTTTTTACCTCCCTTTCTTCATGTGTTCAATAGTTTTTCCCTGTGTCATTCCATTGTATTACACTTAATTTAATTTCTGTACTTATTTGCTTTGGTTTCTTTATATATATGGATTGCATGGGTTGTCACTGATATGTGGTGAAGTCAATAACATCTTTAGAAATATACAGTATCTCACAAAAGTGAGTACACCCCTCACATTTTTGTAAATATTTTATTATATCTTTTCATGTGGCAACACCGAAGAAATTACACTTTGCTACAATGTAAAGTAGTGAATGTACAGCTTGTATAACAGTGTAAATTTGCTGTCCCCTCCAAATAACTCAACACACAGCCATTAATGCCTAAACCACTGGCAACAAAGGTGAGTACACCCCTAAGTGAAAATGTCAAAATTGGACACAAATAGCCATTTTCCTTCCTCGGTGTCATGTGGCTCATTAGTGTTACAAGGTCTCAGGTGTGAATGGGGAGTAGGTGTGTTAAATTTGGTGTTATCATTCTCACTCTCATACTGGTTACTGGAAGTTCAACATGACACCTCATGGCAAAGAACGCTCTGAAGATCTTAAAAAAATAATTGGTTCTCTACATAAAGATAGCCTAGGCCAGGGATCCTCAAACTACGGCCCTCCAGCTGTTGCGGACCTACACATCCCATGAGACATTGTAAAACTCTGACATTCACAGACATGACTAGGCATGATGGGAATTGTAGTTCCTGAACAACTGGAGGGCCATAGTTTGAGGACCCCTGGCCTAGGCTATAAGAAGATTGCCAAGACTCTGAAACTGAGCTGCAGCACGGTGGCCAAGACCATACAGCGGTTTAACAGGGCAGGTTCCACTCAGAACAGACCTTGCCATGGTCGACCAAAGAGGTTGAGTGCACATGCTCAGCATCATATCCAGAGATTTGTAACCACAACGCATATAAAAACTGACAGCGAATGTCCAAATGTAACAGTCTTTTCAATTGTGTTTAACACCGTGGTGTATCGTTCTCAAACAAAGTTGTGTTCAATCAATGTAGATAAGCTGCCAACAACTCCATGAGTGAAAACTGCTCCCCTTAGAGTAAACTTTTACCAGAAGGCATGTATTCAAAGGCATTCACAGCAGATGTTTATCGCACAATCTCCACTCGGATCAGACTGTTCTGTGATCAGGGAGGTAGGTCATACGCATACACTGGATGTAGCTAACGCTGCCAATCTCCTCGGTCAGCCCATTCACATCAGATTTGGTCGTCGTATAGCCCCACCCTGTCGCGTGTCATCTTGATACCCTGAAAAGACTGTTACATTTGGACCTTTACTGTCAGTTTCAATATGCAGTGTGGTCACAAAGCATACTGCTGTTGATATAAGTAGCGCTGCTTTTCAGTATTTAAGTGTTTTGTTTAAAAAATTGCTTGCATGAGTAGGTGATATATATAGCAGCAGCTCCGGACTAATTGTTTTTCTTATAGTGCAATTAGAGGTCTTCGATTGATGAGAGTCTATGCTCTATAAAATGGTGCATTATTTATAAACTTTCAGAATTTCACCCTATCCATGAGAGCTTGATACAGTGGGAAAGGCTCGTGCAGTGGTTATATATTCAGAGGTTGTCTTTGGAAAATTGACGTATGAGTGCTGCCAGCATTGATACAGAGGTTGAAGAGGTGGGGGATCAGCCTGTCAGTGCTCAGACCATATGCCACACACTGCATCAAATTGGTCAACATGGCTGTCGTCCAAGAAGGAAGCCTCTTCTACAGATGATGCACAAGAAAGCCTGCAAACAGTTTTCTGAAGACAAGCAGACTAAGGACATGGATTACTGGAACTATGTCCTGTGGTCTGATGAGACTAAGATAAACGTATTTGGTTCAGATGGTGTCAAGCGTGTGTGGTGGCAACAAGATGAGCAGTACAAAGACAAGTGTCTCTTGCCTAGTCAAGCATGGTAGTGGGAGTTTCATGGTCTGAGGCTGCATGAGTGCTGCCAGCACTGGGGTGCTACAGTTCATTGAGGGAACCATGAATGCCAACATGCCCTATGACATACTGAAGCAGAGCATGATCCCCTTTCTTTGGAGACTGGGTCGCAGGGCAGTATTCCAACATGATAACAACCCCAAACACACCTCCAAAATGACCACTGCCTTGTTAAAGAAGCTGAGGGTAAAGGCGATGGACTGGTCAAGCGTGTCCCCAGACCTAAACCCTATTGAGCATCTGTGGGGCATCCTCAAACAGAAGGTGGAGGAGCACAAGGTCTCTAACATCCACCAGCTCTGTGATGTTGCCATGGAGGAGTGGAAGAGGACTCCAGTGGCAGCCTGTGAAGCTCTGGGGAACTCCATGCCCAAAAGGGTTAAGGCAGTGCTGGAAAATAATGGTGGCCACACAAAATGGTGACGTGCTCAATACTTACTTTACCAGCTGTATATACTATAGTTTGTGTACTTTATAACTTTCTTATAGACTAAATAATATACACCGCTTTGGGTTATTTTCACCAAGGAAATGTAGCAGAATGCATTTTGGCCTATATTTATGAAGAACAATTATATATATGGAAAATCTTATAACAAAAACAAAGAAAAATCTTTTTTTTGTTTTCAAAATGTTCGGTCTTTTTCATTTATTTAGCAAAACAAAAAACCCAGTGGTCATTAAATACCACCAAAAAACTTTAGTTTGGGTACAGTGTTGCATGACTGCGCAGTTGTCATTCAAAGTGCAACAGCGCTGAAAGCTGAAAATTGGATCTCCATCCTCTTATTTCTAAACTTTCATAAAAGCTTTATAAATTCAGCACTTTGAACAGATGTAGAAAAGGGATAACTGCAGATGAACAAATGTAGAAAAGGGATAACTTCAGATAAACAGGTACAACTTGCAGGAGGCTTCGTCTCATCTATGTGTATCAGCTAAATACAGATTGTAAACAGGTACAACTTGCAGGAGGCTTTGTCTCATCTCTGTGTATCACCTGAGACCTGTCACTTTTGGATTTCGTTTTGGATAGAGTGGAGAGAGATTAGAATGCTTGTCAGTTTTTATTGCTGTCTGTGCCCCCCTTAGGGAGATTCACACTCTCTATTTGTCATGTTTACCATTGTCATTGTAAGTGAAAATAAACAAAACCTTATATGTTGGGTTGTCCCCAGAGAAGTAATAGAGAGGAAATCTTCCAATGGGGAAACTAGTTCTGGTGACCTAGGGGTCCCCAAGGAATTCCCTTAATTTGCAGGGATTTCCTCTCACTTCCTGTTTGGCTATGGGACAGGACGTGAAGGTAAAGCTTCCCAATGGGACACAGATGGCCAAAAATTAACTTGCGGGGTAAAGCCCTCCATTATTCCATCCAAAATTTAAAATGTCTGGATTTCTACTTTAACCACTTCCCGCCCGCCATATAACAAAATGAGGGCCGGAAAGTGGTTGCGTTAACCTGACTTGATGTCATATGACGTCCAGCAGGATAAGCCGCTAGCATATCCGCTGGGGCGCACAGCGCGGCGATCGGGACGGTGTGTGTCCCTCGGACATAGCCCATACCCGATCAGGTTAACCTGAAAAGCCGGTCACATTTGTCAACAGTAGAGGTGCCGCACCTGATGCACGCCCCTGGAGGTGTGCACCGCGGTGATCAGGGATGGCGCGTGTCCCTCGGACATGGCCCATCCCTGATCAGCGTAAACAGCCAATGAAATTGGCTGTTTACCACGTAATAGGCTGTGTCCAATCACAGCAGCCAGTCACAAATGTCTCTGCTTCTTCTCCTCACACACCGATCATGAGAGGAGAGAGCAGGATCGTGTGAGGAGAGAGCAGGAGATCAGTGAGTAAATTAGTGTCTGTCTGAGTATTTGACACCTTACAGTGCACCACACGCCCCCCCCAAAAAAAAAAGAACCTGTCACCATAGTATTGTCACACAGCCCATCTGGATCTGTCACAAAGTCCATCTGGATCTGACACAGGCCATCTGTCACAAAGTCCATCTGGATCTGTCACACAGTACCGCCATCAGTACCGCCATCGGTATTGCCGTCAGTACCACTACGCAGGCCCACCATCAGCACTGGCATCACTATCGTCACACAGGCCCGGCATCAGTGACCTATCAGTACCACCAGCAGTACCGTTACACAGGCCTGCCATTTGTACTGCTATCAGTACCATCATCCAGGCAAGCCATAAGTGACATGTCAGTAGCACCAGCAGTACCATCACACAGGCCCACCATCAGTACTGCCATCAGTACCGCCACACAGGCCCACCATCAGTGACCTGTCAGTACAACCAGCAGTACCGTCACACGGGCTCGTCATCTGTACTGCCATCATGTCCAAAACAGTTTTCACAGCTGAGGAGGCATATAACATCCTTACTATGTCAGATAAAAGCAGCAGGGAGCTCCCATCATTCAATTCTGGTTAGAAATACGAGCCAGTAGAGCAGTGGTTCTCAACTCCGGTCCACGGGACCCCCCAACAGGCCAGGTTTGCAGAATAACTGAAATACATGACAGGTGATATCATTTGCTGCTCAGTGATTGCAGTATACTAGTCTGCATCTCCCCAAGGTAATACTTAAAATCTGGCCTGTTGGGGGGTCCCGAGGGCCGGAGTTGAGAACCACTGCAGTAGAGGGTAGTGAATTGGAGACCGAGTCAGTAGAGGAAACCGTCCCACCTAAAAGAATAAGGAGATTGGGAACAAGATCAGAAGACCTGCCTACCACCAGCAGTGCCAGACCCCAGGAAGAGGAGCCCAGTACCAGTACTGGAATTACACACCCAACCTAAAGAATCCGGGCCCAGTTCTACCTTCCCAATGCCCTGCCAAACCCCTTATGGTTGCCTGCCAGCTCAGGGTTAGCTATAATCCCCCTTTCACCGCATAATTCAAATTGTTTTTGGGCCTTACATTCAATATGGGGCTTACAAAGAAGAACGAACTGCATGCCTACTGGTCCACTATCCCCATCCACCACATGCCGATATATTCTGCTGTCATGTCCAGGACACGCTATGACATGATTATGCGTTCTTACACTTTAATGATAACTCGCAGTGCCCTCCCCGAGATCATCCCAACCATGACAAATTGTACAAAATACGCCCCCTAATAAATAATTTTTCCCAGCAATTTGTTGAACTGTTTGTCCCAGACCAAAATATTTTGTTTATATAGCAAAAATAAAAAACCCAGTGGGGGTTAAATACCACCAAAAGAAAGCTCTATTTGTGTGAAGAAAATGATAAAAATTTTGTTTGGGTACAGTGTTGCATTACTGAGTAATTGTCATTTAAAGTGTTAGAGCACTGAAAGCTGAAAATTGGTCTGGGCAGGAAGGTGTATAAGTGCCCTGTATTGAAGTGGTTAACCGGTCCCCGACCGGCTTGTGTACATTTACTTCTGCCCTGTGGCAGCGTAGCACGAACCACCATTTATAAACAGCAATTTGCGCATGTGCGAGTTGCGGGTGGGAGCGCGCCGCCGCGCTCTTGTTAATGCAGCACACTCCCTGAGTGCGGCCGCAGGCCATGTGGGCTCGATGTCCACCGGCGACCCGCGATCACCTGATACAGCAGAAATGCGGGGAACCGCCAATGTAAACAAGGCGGTTCCCCGTTCTGTCAGGCTGCATGACAGGGATCTACTGATCCCTGTGATCGAGATCAGTTAGATCTGTCATGCCCCTGCCAGCCCAGCCCCCACACAGTTAAAACATGCCTAGGGAACACAGTTAACCCCTTGATTGCCCCTTGCAGGTTAACCCCTTGCCAGTGACACAGTAATCCGTGGCTATTTTTAGATCTGATTGCTGTATAGATGTCAATGGTCCCAAAAACGTGTCAAAAATGTCCGATCTGTCCACCGCAATATCGCAGTCCTGATAAAAATTGCAGATCTCCGCCATTACTAGTAAAAAAAAAAAAAAAATAGTAAATGAATTGTCATAGTTTGCAAACGTGGCAACTTTTGCGTAAACCAATCAATATGAACCTATTGCAATTTTTTTACCACAAATACATAGAAGAATACAGTTGTGCTCATAAGTTTGCATGCCGTGGCAGAATTTATGATTTCTTGGCCATTTTCAGAGAATATGAATGATAACACAAAAACATTTCTTTCACTCATGGTTAGTGTTTGGCTGAAGCCATTTACTATCAATCAACTGTGTTTACTCTTTTTAAATCATAATGACTACAGAAACTACCCAAATGACCCTGATCAAAAGTTTACATACCCTGGTGATTTTGGCCTGATAACATGCACACAAGTTGACACAAAGGGGTTTGAATGGTTATTAAAGGTAACCATCCTCACCTGTGATCTGTTTGCTTGTAATTAGTGTCTGTGTATAAAAGGTCAATGAGTTTCTGGACTCCTGACAGACCCTTTGTTTTGCTTGTGTCTATCTAGCAAGGTTACTTTGTGGTATAAGCAAGGAAGCTCAGACCTGTGCAGTGTATAAATGAGCTTTTACTAAACAAAAATGCTGTGCATACAAAACTATTACAATATTAGGAATACAGTACAAGACTGACAGATATCTATAGCAAATTAACAGCCTAGCAAATAAGCAGAAACAATGGTCTATACACAGTAAAAGTATGCTTAAACGTTGCTTAACTTCAGTTACTGTGCTAATTTTCTCCGTTGACAATGATTCTCCTTGAGATCAGGCACCTTTCTTGTCCACTAATTACATATGTTCCTCTTCGAACATAGGGCATAATGAGTGAGCTGTCCAGCTTATACCTGGCAACATTTATATAGCTCAGTTTGTTTACCATAACGACCGACTAATAAAAATATCTGAGTGCATCTCTATGAGAGATGCATTCCCAAATTCTACCTCAAGATGGCACTCTACCACCACAAATAAATAATTGTTTACAGTATCTATGTTGACAATGGTTACAAACTCATTTACCTTAACAACCAACTGCCAACTGTCCCACTGTTTCAGGACAGCCTGTGTTACCAAGGCATTCATTTGAGAAGCATCTTCAAACAAACCAGCAGTAACCTAAATTCTAGTCTCAGTCTTATAGGAAAAATCATATTTTATATCAAACACAATACATAGGTGTCTATGATGCAATCCTCATTAGGGTTGTGCAGGTTCTTAGATGTACATAGGATAGCCCGGCTGAGCTGGTTCTATTGTATTGGAAGTCCTGCCGACCTCTGCCACTTTCCCACTCTCCACACCCCGCCTGGCTGAGACTCTAAGGGGATGCTATGTCCAATCGCAGGGTGCCAGAGTATCAGAAGCTGGTACTGGAGCTATTCTGAGCCTGGGGCTCTGATGTGATATCATTGTGTGACAAGTCCTGACTAAAGTGGTCTGGACATGACACTCAACAGTGTTAATCACCACCCATCCTGCAAGCTCAAAATCAAATGTAACAGGTCTGGTGAAATCAGTCCTGAACAGTGTGTTACTATAGTGTAGTCTCGGGGTCCGAGTCTTATCGAGGTCATGGTCGAAGACTATGAGACCGTGGGACGCTAACCTGTATCGTAGGGGAATCTCAGAGTCGGTCCGCCCCACACCTCTCACCCTTTCACCGTCTCCAGCCGTCCTGAAGGTTATGTTATCTTGGTCGAGTCGGCCCGATAGGATACATGTAGATTCTTGGACGTGTTGGGATTACTCCTAACGTAGTATCTGTGGATACATAACACAAACTATATTTTATACTAAAAAGGATATTCTGACTCT
>BLSH010391565.1:942956-967717 GCA_018402905.1 Glandirana rugosa | reverse complement strand
GGTGGTATCAGGGGCAGTTGTACTGGCTCATCAGCGGCTCTGCAGAGAGAAGTGGTTTAAGCGCTCTCCTTTTTTGGATAGTTGATGGAGAAACATCCGCAAAAACTTGAATAGAGTGATCCTGGATTTTGAGGTGTGCTGCAGAGCAAGCACGTCCTCCTTTACCGCATAGTAATGGGGTTTCACTACTATGTCTCTCCAGAGACCATCTGATCTTGGGGGGGGGCCCAGTGCTCTATGAGCTCTGTCCAGTTCCAATCTGTGGGCAGGAATGTCCAGTATGAGGTCCTGAATGAAGGAACGGACCGCTGCATGGACATCTGTTAGAGTTTCCGGGAGACCCCAAACCCTGAAATTGTATCTACGTGATCTGTTCTCGAGGTCATCTATCTTGGACATTGCGGTTTCAAGTTGGTCCTGACCAGTCTCTTCTTTTTAATCCTATCACTGTATTCGCAACAGGATGTGTCCCATAATTCTGGCCTGGCATGGGCCAGGTTAACAAGACATTCATGGGAAACATCTTATGCCATGTCTACAGCTCTCCATGCACTGAGATCGATGTCACTTCCTTCTAGACCACTACCTGGGTCATACATAGGCTGCATATTTTAGTGAAAATTGAAAAAACAAAATTATATTTTGCAGAAAAACAGATGTCAACAAATTGGATGTAAGCAGATGTCATCAGCTAACATCCGTTTTTCATCCGTTACATTTTTTTAATGGAAGAAAAATAGGGCTTACTTCCAAAAAAAATTATGTTAACAAAGGCGTATGTCAGCGGATGATCATCCTTTTGCCCATATTAATACATTGGTGTCCATTTTTCATGTTAAGGGACAGAGGAAAAACTGACATATGGAACACCCGTGTGAAAGGGGCCTTACTTCCATACAGGACCAGATGAAAATATAAGCAGCAGCCGGTAATGATGTGCACATTTTAACATTATGGCAAAAAGCTCCCAGGGTTCAATTTTTTTCTGGTGTGTTCTTTTGCTTTAAAGGAGCAGTATAGCCAAACCTAAATTTGGCTGTATGGCTCCTGTGCAGTACAGATCCTTGCGCACTCCTGTAACCCATTTTCAGCAGACTGAATCCGATGTTGTGATACTTATGTGACACAGGTGTGTTAAATATATGCGTGAAGGATGATTGACACTCAGTTGCCATAATTTTAGTAGAATATCCAGTGGAGAGGCGACTAGAGTTGAAACTAACAAGCCAAGAACATGGATAAACCAGTCATAACTAGATCTTTGACTCATGGTCACAAGATGTGCATTCCATTAAGATAAGCAACTGCGCATGATGGTAAAGCTGATCACGTGCCGGAAATAGTTAGTGCGCAGAATTATACATGAGGCTGCATGATCAGAATGTACTGCGCATGTCAGTAGATAACAATGTTGCAAATTATGTATATAAAAGAAGGGGGATATTTGAGGGATTTCGGGACTTACTGAAGATGCGGCAGACGTGCCTTTGCGGTTATTTCCCGGTTTTCCCCTTGCTGAAGTCCCCCAATCATTGGGCAACGGGTGATGCTACAATATCCAGTGATGTATTGATGCTTTATTCTTGCTATAATAGGATTTAAATATGATTTGCAATTCTGACAATTCTTATGTTATTATAATAACAGAACTCATTTAATAAATCATGTTTTGCTTTAATATTTATTAAGCCTAATCTGTGTATTAGTGAGCGATTGTAGTAGTGTTGATAATACTCTGTTTTGAGGCAAAACAGTTGTCAGCTTGCGTCACAGAGCCGGTTCAGGCTTGGGAAAGATCGTAACCATATTGTCGGCATCCACCCACATGCCTGGACCAGCACCCGGCTCAGCTTGCTGAGAGCCTGAGCCAGCCGCTTCCGCTCCCTCCACAGCCCAGCGCTCAAGTGAGTGTGTGGGGTCAGAGCAGAGAGCCGTTGACTCACAGTCACTAGCTCTCAGCTCATGGAGCTCTGAGAACCAAGCAATCAGCTATGTTTGATCGCTCGCTTCTCAGCCTTAGAGCCTGCGGGGAACCAATGCTGCATCCACATAGGTAAAAAAAATTCCTATACTTCTCTTAACTGCTGAAATTCTCAATATTCGCTGAAGACAGTAGTGTTTACTCCACACTGCACTTGCATTCTTTCATAAAATAAAGGCCATAGTGTCCCACGGAATGTTGTTTACCTTGCATGACTGAAAACACTATGTGATTAGATTAACCACTGGAAATTTATACCCCCTTTATGACCAGAGCCTTTTTTCAGCACTGTGCTACTTGAACTGAACACAAATAGAGTTTTCTTTTGGTGGTATTTGATCACCATTGCATTTTATTGTTTATTATATAAACAAAAAAATATCAAAAAAGAAAAAAGAAAAATGTTGTCTTCTTTCTTCATTTTCCAAAATTGGTGGCAACAAATGAGATCCGCAAAATACTCACCATGACTCGTATATACCGTGGTGTCTATTTTCCAAAAAGGGTTTTTGGGGGGTATTTGTACTATTCTAGCATTTTAGGGCCTCCAAAACTGTGTTAGATAGTCAGGAAATCAAATGTGCAAGTTATACCTTTGAAAGCCTGAAGGTGCTCATTGAGTTTTGGGACCCTGCACATGGCTAGGCTCCCAAAAAGTCTCAAACATGTGGTATCATCATATTCAGGATAAACAGCAAAATGTGTTTTGGGGTGTAATGCCATATATACCCATGGCGTGTGTGAGAAAAATCTCGGTAAAACAAATTGTGTAAGCAAAAAAAAGTTTTCATAATTTTCCAAAAACTTGTGGCAAAACATAAAATCTTCCATGGACTCCGCATACCTCTCAGCAAATACCTCGGGATGTCTACTTTCCAAAAAGGGGGCATTTGGGGGGCATTGATGAACTGTTCTGCCATTTTAGGGCATCCAAAAAAATTACATGCATTGCCAGCCTTAGGCATTTCTGCTACACTCCTAATGCTGAGCATACATGTAATGCTCTTTTTTTGCATTCAGCCTGTGGGCTGAAAAAAAAATAAAAATGAACCGATTCCTCCATTCACATCGATCGATGCAGATAAAAGAAGTCTCTGCCAGAAAAAGTGTATGGTATGCCCACAATTAGAAGCTTCTGCCATACATCCACCCACTCTTCTAATTTTGGGCATACATAGAATGTTCTTTTAAGAACATAACAGATTCCTCCATTTACATTGATCGATGTGGATGCAGAAACCTCTACCAAAAAAAAGTGAGAAAAGTAAAACGCCAAAGCAAAAGAGCTACCACCCGCTGACCACCCCTTGCTCCTAATGCTGTGCGCATACATGTTCTTAAAACAAGACATAGGGCCATGTTGCAACTGGCTACAGTTGATCAGCAGGTTCAGACCAAAATCATTGGCTGAAACCTGCTGACAAACTCGTGCTCTAGCCAATCACAGCAAGGAGTATGCATGCTTTTGGATATACATTTTAATAACTTGAACGATCAATCAAGATTATGTCAGCTGCTGTTATATTTATGTAGCGCAGATTTTTATATATTATTTTGTACAGTATGCATGCTTGCCACCAAACCAGGAAGTATATCCCCTCCTTACTAAAATTTCCCCATCCATTAGTCATGATTATTAAAAATATTCTCATCTATATCCATATCTAGACTAATATGTATATTTGCTTTAAACTATATCTATACTAAGAAAAAAAATTATGCTGTATTGAATCTTAGAACCGCAGACTGTTTTCCAGTTATGGAGACTAGTCACCGAAGTTGCTTTCTGTTGCAAGTGGCCAGTCACCTACCCGCCCTCAATGTAGTCTACAAGAGGCACTAATGCTATTACAACAGTGCTGCATGCTCTGGATCTTACTCACTACTAATATGAGCTCTGTTGAGCCAACCCATCCCACCAGAGTTTGATTGCACATTAGTAAGGGACAAAAACCATTCCATTCCCCGACCACAGAACATTACTGCTAAACAATCCAAAGAACATCCCATATAATGGTAGCTTTATGAAAGATATAAGGAGATATAGGGTGGCCTGAAGAATTCCTCTTTTGCTTACTACAGTGATAAGACTAAAATAGCGGTGTACAAGCCCAGATTTCAGCTTTAATGAAAGATAACCTGTGATATTTTGTGAATTGACTTTTACAGTACAAATACAAAATCAAAATTCTATAAAGCCATGTACATGTTGTAAATTTACCTATGATCTTTTATAATATATCCCGCTCTCTCTCTCTCTCTCCTCTAGAGATGATAGCAACAATGTTTTTTGGACACAAATTAAAGAAACATGCATTCCTATAAAGACTTCATTCATCTCTTCAATAGCAAACAGTGGTCTTTCTTGATCTCGTTATCGTTTTCTCTGCTTTTTAAACTTGTATATTGCTGCAGAATTCACAGTTTCTTTCTTCACTTTCACTTTATGTCTTTTGTCCTAAATAAACAACAAATGCATTAGTAACTGGCCATACTATACCAAATAAAGCAGACAAGACAAATAAACAGACCTCACAGAGTGGCCAATCCTTCCCCCTTGCTAATCAGAGAAAAGAACCATGAATAGGTATGTAATATTACCTACTGGACAACCTTTAGTCCAAAAGCAAGATGATGAACTTACTGACACACTGACTCAAAAAGAGGGATTTGCATTCATTTTGAGCACACACACACATATACGTTATTGCAGTATTTCCCTTAAATGACCTGTTTTCACAGTGAATTGCTCTGGTCTGTTCCAGAGACCACTGCACAAAGAAGAGGGAGAAGAGCAGGTTTTTCAAATCCCCAGCAGGCCAGACAGGCTATGGGGACGCTGGCAGCTCAACAGCCCCAGGGGCAAGAGCAGCGTGAACATTTGGGGAGGGGGGGGGGGGTGTCCATTGTTCATTCACCTTTACATTTTTTAGTAAAAGGGGAACTAACCCTTTAAATCAGGGGTCCTCAAACTATGGCCCTTCAGTTGTTCAGGAACTACAATTCCCATCATGCCTAGTCATGTCTGTGAATGTCAGAGTTTTGCAATGCCTCATGGGATGTGTAGTTCCGCAACAGCTGGAGGGCCGTAGTTTGAGGATCCCTGCCTTAAATGCACACTGAGGTTTATATCCAGCAGATCACCTGCGGATATACAGGATCAGGGTCTTTGAAAGGGGACGTCATATGAGGAATTGTGCTTGTATTACAGTGAATTACTGAAAAGCGATCTTTGTACTTACCATAAAATCCATTTCTTGTTTATTGGGCACACATGTGGAGATTGCTGGGTTATACTGCCACCCACATGAGGATTTCAACAAAAGCTAAAAAAAAAATAAAAAAAAACCCAGTGGACATTCCAGTATAACCCCTCGTAGTCCCAGCATGCCTCAATTTGGTGGAAAGCAGTACCAAAAGTCTGCTCATAAACCACAGATGGGTGGGGATCTGTGTCCCTCAATGGAATCCAAGAAAGAGATTTTACGGCAAGTACAAAAATGCCATTTTCTCTTTCAAGGGACACAAAAATTCAGGGACTGTTGGAATGTACAAATGCTGTCCAACTGAATAAAATACTAACAGGCCAAAAGAAAACTGGGGATTTCCTGCAGTTTTAAAAAACAACTGAGAGACCTTATGCCCAAAGCTGTCATCAGATAAGGCCTGAACACCCACCCAATAAAACCGGAAAGCAGCCCTGCAAATATGGGAAACAGCCTGATGCCAAAATGCCCAAGAAACTTTCACAGATCTAATTGCAGGTGCTTTAACAGGAAAGGGTGGAGCACGATTCTTAAGACCAAAAGTCTGAATGATCATCTTTCTGAGCCACCTTTAAATGGTGAAATGAGAAAGCTTGTCCCCCTTTACAGAGACTATATGGGATGAAAAAGAATGAGCCAGTCTTTCTAATGGAAGCAGTGGCTGCGAGTTAGACACACACAGCATTATCTACATACAGGCAATGTAAAGAGGTATATTTCTTTCCGATTAGTTGGGGCTGGAAACACAATGCTATGGTTGATGTGAAAGGCTAAAGCAACCTTATAAAAGGAAGAGGGCTCCCAATACCACCTTTCTCCCTGTGTAAGACCAGGACAAATCTGTCAGCTCAGACACATGGGTTGATGGCAACAAGGAAGACAACCTTGTGTTTGAGAGTTGAAAGAGAAATATCCCCAATAGGTTCAAAGAGTGTTTTTTGAAGCACAGAGAGAACCAATCTGAACCAGATCTGAGTCACAGGTTGGCCTACAGGGGAAACCACGAGAGATATCCTGAACAGACTATTTAAATTAATGAGCGAGAAGCCAGCAATCTCTGGAACAGGATCGCCTCTTGATGGTATCCAGGACCAAATGCTGGTCCAGGACCATATGCACAAAGGCCAGGATTCAGCCCACAGAGAACTTTAAGATAAATGCTTCTTTCCTAGTACCCAGCAATGTATGCCTTCCAAGTGACATTGTAAATCTTGTGGGAAGTAGACTCCCTAGGTTTTACAATCGTAAGAAGGTGTCCGTGAAGGGAGATGGTAAACCAGTCTCTGAGACAGAAGATCAGAATGAACTGAAAGAACCCACAGAGCAGCTGCCAGGAGTCTGATCACATCCAGAGTACTACAGCCTGGAACCTTTAGAAAAATATGTCCAGTTGTGGTTGAGCCTAAAAGCAAGGAATTCCACATCTGATGTCCCCACTTGTGATACAGGTCCTGAACACCTTTGGATGTTGGGGCCCACCCCCCTAGGTTAATGTGCTGTTGGCCAAGGTTGTCCATCTGTCAATTGTCCACGTCTGCAATGTAAATAGCAGACAAGACTGGATGAAGTAGTTTTGCCCAAGACAAAATAATTTCGACCAGACTTCTGGTTCTTTCCGGATGGCTGATGTACACCACTGGTGTGGCAATATTGGACTGAATTTTGATTGGATATCCATCCAGTCAGGGTGTGCAGCATTGCAGGTAAAACCAAACTGTACTCCACAGTGTTAATTGGGTATCTAGGGCTGCTCCAAATCCCAACAGGCTGGCATCCATGCGAGGATGTTGCAAGAGATTAAAAGAAAGGGCTTACCTAACTCCAGAATAGGAATCCTGCACCCTAAAAACAGGGACAACCCAGTCTTCGGTACCAGGCAAATCAGTCTTTCAAAGGACTGAATTGACTTAACCCACAATGACAGGATGTCCAGTTATAGGGGTCTGGAGTTGAACTGGGCAACTGGGACTGTCTTTAAGAAGGCTATCATCAGTCCCATAAATCCCATGCAGAGGGGGAAGAGTCAGGTGACTCCCGAGATGAAAAGTTTGAATCTGGGAGAAGAGAATTTGCCCAATGTGTCAGATAAGACCCAGATACTCCAAATGAGGAGTTGATTCCATCATTGATTTGTGAAAGCTGAACTCCAGGCAACGGAAAAAGATCCAAAGCAGTGGGGCTGCTCCCCACACTGCAAGAGTTAAATGCTTGTTTAGACCTGGAGGCAAAAAGCTGTTTTACTTGCCCTATTCTTCGCTCCCGTAGGCCCCCTTCAGGCTGCAAGACTGGTCTTCACAACCTTTTCTTTCTTATGCTCTGGCAGTTGCAGGTCCATCCCCTGATGTCATTAGGTCTAATGCAGAGCCTAAAGCACTTCAATGGCTATGAGGACTCCACTGCACAGTCCACTACCAGAGTGCAGGCAACCACAGGAGAGTTTTGGCTGTTGGGGGAGTGAAGGATCAGGTAAGTAAAACTGCCTTTAACAGCCCCTTAAACCAAAATGATAATTTAACCTCTGGGGCAGTCCCACTACAAGGGAGCATTTTTCCTCTCCCTGAAGGTGGGCTTTAAGGTTCAGGACCCAAGCCAAACCTTCTCAAGGTCTGAACTTTGAGTCACATTGTCAGCCAGAACTTGTGCCAACTGTTCTTTCAATATCTTACAAGAGATGCCCAGGGAGTGAGTCAGGGAAAGCAAAAGTTCCCAATGACTTGGTGAACAGTTGAGGCACCCACAAAAATTAAAAAAAAGAATTATATATATATATATATATATATATATATATATACCAAAGACACCGTTGATGCACTGGTAATAAGGCAAGATACAGGTACACATCCTTGATGTCCACAGAGAACATGACAGACCTGGCGGATTCCATGTGGAATTTATAGGCCTGAATGAAGACATTTAGTGCTTGGACATCCGTGATAGGGCAGATGCCCACTTTTGGTTTGGAAAACTGAACAGATTGGAGTAAAACCCCCTATAACCATTCCTCCACAAGTATTGGGGCAACGGTCCCTTGCTCCATACCTGCAAGTGCTGCATGGAGATCTTCTATGTATCTGGTAACACAGGCATTTTGGAAGACATAAATGAGAAGGGGGCTGAAAACATAATTCTAGCTGATGGCTCCCTGTAAACAACCTCTCTCTCCCAAGCCTCTGAGATGCTGGCTGTCCAAATGTCTGCAAAGCCTTACACATGCCCCCCCTCAACAGACATGGTTAAGGCATTGTGAAGATATGGGATATGCCAGGTACACAACAAGGGCAGCCCACCTTTTAATAAAGTCCTCTTCAAACAAGTACAGGACTGACAGTCTGCATTGGATGGATGGATCATCCCTGTAAAGGAAAACAAGATAGAAAGGGTGTACTGCAAGGTCATGACAGGCCATAAACAAGCCTAGACTGAGAACAGCACTGGTAAAAGCAGCAGGCTGCTCTTCGAGTTTTAAAGTGGAGTTGGAGTTGAAAACCCAAAACTGTAACTGTTGCCACTTACCAATCATTAAATGTAGTGGCTCCATTAGTTTTCTTTTTTTTTGGGCTTTTTTCCCCCTCAGTTTTCACCAGGTGATCTGATCAGCAACACACCTGGAGTACGCCCACTGCGAATGAAGGTGCACACCATGCGGCACAACACAGGTATAAAGCCAACCAGAATTCCTTAATGGGGTGTAACATCATAGTGCTTAGCTGATGAAAGTAGAATGCAGTCCAATTTTTTTCCCCCCAAGATTTTGGGGAAACAGAGCAATGCAAAAATCCCCTATTGGTCTTTACATCTCTTCATTTGCCAGCAGGGTTGAGAGGATAGATCACACAAATGTTGAAGCATGCTTGCAAATTTTTGTCACCCCAATAAAAAAAAAATCTGAAGAATATAAGGCTGATGTGTATTGTCACACAGCTGTAACATAATAGAGGACTGCTCCATTCCACAAAAACAAAAAACAACAGATTTCAACTTTGAAATGGTGTCTTAAAGTGGTTGTCAACCCGTGACAATCACTTTAACCTACAGGTAAGCCTATAATAAGGCTTACCTGTAGGTGCCCTGCATATCTCCTAAACCTGCACGGTTTAGGAGATATACAGTGTACTAGCATTGCCGACGTCATTCGGCACATGCGCAGTGAAGAAACGGCCTCCATGCCGTTTCTTCACTGAGATCGTGCTGTGACTGGCGGCTCCCGCGTGCATGCGCGGGAGTGATGTCACGCGACTCCGGCCAGCCACATAGCCAGAGTCACAGCCCCGGAAGGAAGAGGGGCTGAAGATGGACGTTGCCTGCACAGGCAACATCGCAGGCTTCGTTTGCAGGTTAAGTGACACATAATGAGCTACTGTATCATAGCCCATTATGCTTCTACTTTGCAGGGGAATATAGAAGGAGAAAACCCCATCAGGGTTTACTTCCTCTTTAAGAGGTCTCATAAGTTATCAAAAAAGTTTTCATTTTATTTCGCGTGTTTCATGACTACTGTAATAGGTATAGAACTGCAATGTTATTTCCTTACCAGCAGATCTTTCCGGCTTTGTATTTTCTGTGAAATCACAAACATTTTTTTTTCTCGTTCTATCCTTTGGTTAAGAAGGGAGTACTGTTGCTGCCTCTGTTTAGCCAGCTTCTGTTTTTCAAAAGAAAAATCAAGCAATTTATTTTTATTTATTTCCAAGTAAAGTCAGGCAAAATTTAAACAAAACAACAGTACTAGAAATATCTTGGACATACAACTTTTGTATTTGTAAGCATTCTATATAAAAGGATACTGCAACTTCTTGTTTCACTGCTCTAGGATTCTGCTTCAAGTACTGAAAGTAGCTGAGCATGCTCTACCACTAAAATATTCCCTCCAGAGTATACTTCTCAGTATCCTTCCCATAGCACATAGCTCAATTTCCCATATCCATGCAAGTAGGCAGAGAGCCCCTATAGTACACAGCACTGTTTCCACATCAGCACTATACATTCCTTTAGTCCTCCGAGGTCGAGCAGCCTGAATATGTGCATAACCCTCTCGCTTGGATGGCTACAGTGATGGAGTTAAAACAACTGTCAAAATGTAAAGGTGTTTTTAGAAAGCCCAGTCTCTAATGAAAAAGATGAATCCGCTTTGTTGCAGAGATTAATATGCTGAAAATGTTTTGCCTATTCACTCATTGCCTGTGTTGGTTCCCTCGGCCAATTCCTATTTCACCACTGTGTCCTGTAATGGCTATTAGCGCCTGAACATTAAGACATAAGGATTTAACCCAGCAGGAAACCTATCCTGAGACAGTTTTCTATTGCTGACCTCGCTTAAAAAGTCAAATTGCTTGACTGTCATACCTTCAATTGATCCCAAGTCACTGGACTGAACAAAAGTTGTTTGAAATCAGTAGCTCAAAGTACTGAAGCCAAAAGGTCTGGTTTTGCAAGAAGGTCTGTATAAATTCAGTCCATTTTATAGCAAGCAAGCAATTACAACACAATATTTTTACATGCAAGCAAATTAAGCCTGTCAATACATTTATTTAAGTGGCAAACATTCTTACTTTTAACTGTTTGGAGTTTTCAAGTCCCTTCACCGTCTGCTTGCGTAAAGTGTCCAGCGTTGGTCTGTTATAAACTCTGTTCACCAATTCAGGGGCTGTGTTTAGTTGAGCTGCCAAGTCAAAGTTTTTCACTAAAACATCAACAGAAGCCAGTTACCAATTAGCACAACAGAAATGGTCCTAAAACACAAGCCATTAAGTAACCACATGAAAAATATAGTGCCTTCTCTCTTGGTGTCCAAAAAGAATGTATGTTTGTTTAAAGGTTTTCCTTCGGCGTCCAGCAGGTGGAGCTCAGACTTCAGACGTTCAATTTTCTGCAAACAGAAAAGTTTATGCCTTGTGTTTAGTTTGCTAGCACTATATAGGATGTGGTGATTCAATATCACCCCTTCTACCTCTTTTTCACAGTTGTCACACCATATAACAGGAAGTGCCCGAACCAGAACCTTCATGGCAGTCAAATATTTTAATGAATATTGCACATTAAAAAAAAAGAATGAAAATTTTTAAATTGCATTACATGTTAATGTTTGGTCTGTTCTCTAATATTTCCTCCCAAAAAAACCCTAGGCAAATTGTCTGTAACCTTTCAAATGTGCAGTTACAGCCAATCTGTACAGACTGCTGCCTGCGGCTGTTCGCAAACATCTGATTCACAGGTGCAGAAACATGTTCTTCCCTGACTACAGCCATTTGCAACCATGTTCATAAGGTTTAAAACACCCATACACACAAATTACACACTGTGGTAATGCATAGTACATGTGTTGGTGCAAAAACACAGTAAGGGCCCCGTCACACCAGCATGCATGCATTATGGTGCACAAAATCAGCGGCATTGTTGTGTGTCATACACATGCACTGCAGTGTTACAACGCATGGCAGTGCTTTATTTTTTTACTTTTTAAAATTATATTACCTCTATGCATGTGACAGCAAATTGCCACGGTGTGTAATGCACCATTTTCTGATAAGGTGTATGCCTTTATAATTTTATAACACACACCAATGTAGCATATATGTAGCACATGGTGTTACCACACCACATAGGTGTGAAGCCAGCTTCAAATTTTTAACACAAGTTGCTTAATTACAGTTCTGTGTACCTTTGTTGTAACTTTGCAAAAAGGATAAATGGTAAATTTACTAATATGTATTACTCAATACAGTTTTATCTTTTATAAGTTATGTTGTGTTTGTGTGTACGAATGAAAAATTATCTGAGGAACATTTGCACAACTGTCATGGGAACTAAAAAATCAGTAGCACCATGTTTTTATTCTATTGGTCCTGTGCTTTCAGAAAACGTCTGGTTCTGGGAGGTAGTGTTAAATGCTCTAGCAAATTTAAATGGACTTAAGTGACTAAAAAATTAAAACTGGACTCCAACTAAAACTTTTCAAACAGTTACAGCAACTTTTTTTTTCTTTTTCCCTTTTGGGATAAAGGTTTTTATGTAAATAAAATAGAATTATTGTAAGCACCCCTGTCAGTGTAAAAACAGGTTTAAACCTTAGGAAACTCACCTTGGCTTCTGCTACTCTTTTCATCTCAACATACTTAATGTCCTGCGTCCTCATAATTTTAAGCTGCTCATCAGTGACTTCTTCTGACTTCTGTTTTATCACATGGGCTCCATCCTTAGACGAGAACAATGAGATTTCAAAATCTGTCATGACATATTTTGAACAAGCAAACCTTTCTCTACATCTATATCGGAGGGCATGTCAGAAACAAAATTTTTCAAGAAATAATTAAATCAAAATGTTCAATTACATACTTTCAATGAGTTGTGAAAAATCTGAAATTGGCACTTTTTAGCCTAGCTTGATAAAGCATTATATTTATAAATGTTAAAAAGAGTTTGCAAGATAATATACAATTTAATAACTACAATATGTTAGTATATGTTAAATAATCTCATTACATATCAGTTCATCTGGTATGTAATTTTTACAATGTGCTTTAATAGGTTTAGCAGTTGGAAAATGCAGCCTCTCAATAACATGCAGCTCCTTATGGAGTAGAGGTTAGCCATAGACATTAGAATCTCTGTTATTCAGCCCTGCAGGGTTAAATTTGGACAATTCAGTAGGAATTTGCTAAAATTCAAGCCATGTATGGCCAGCAAAAGCCTAAGTAGTTCAGTCCTCTTTTCCACTTGAATAAACATAGTTAGTTTAGAACAGGGGTAGGCAACCAGTAGCCCTCCAGCTGTTGTGGAACTACATTTCCCATGAGGCATTGCAAGGCTGGCAGTTACAATTACTCCCAGAGGTATGATGGGACTTAGTTAGTTCTGCAACCGTTGGAGGGCCCCAGGATGCCTACCCCTGGTTTAGAAGAACAAGACGTTCTCTCCTAAACTATAGACAGAGTGCATAGCTGCTTTGCTGAAACCAAACCAATGTCATAGTATGTAGTCAGCTCAGCTGCTGCACTTAATTTTTCTGTACACTAGTGTTATGTTAAACAGCTATATTTACCTTCAATTGTGAGGATGTCATTTTAAAGTAGAATTCATCTGGATTCTTTTCGAGGGCTTTCTTGCGCAAGGCATTGAGTGTGTTTCTTTTTTTCTTAAAATCCCTGAAAACAGTAACATAAATGTATAAACGATAACAGACCTACAATAGCTATATGCTGAGCAGTGCCATCCAGTCAGGTAAAATAAACTGCGCCCTACAGCTGCTTGCAAATGAACAATAATCGGCTTCTTTGCTGCAGACATCTAAAAATGTGTGGTCACTGCTACAACACCACAGCATAACAGGGAATCCAATTTCAACATGTTATAAGGGCGATTGAGTTTCATTGTCTATGCAGCCCAGTGCAATGGTGCTGGGGGTTAAAAACCATGTTGTACTTTCTCTTCTTTCCCTTGGAATACAGGGAAGGATCAGAGAGGTTCGGATTGGTCAGCACCAAAACACGACCGCACTAACCAATCAGAACTGCTGGGATCCATACTGGTGTCCCTAAGGACGGTGAAACTATCACCCACTGAGGAGAGGTGCAGCGGGAAGGGGGTTGGTGGCATGTTCGTTCACCCTCTCATTTTTTTCAGAAAAAGTGAACCGTTTGAAGTACAAGAAAGGTAAAACATGGATTTTTGCATAGAGTCCCCTAACATTAGATAAAGCATGACAGAATTATAAAAAAAAAAAAAGTCAATAAATTTAGCCCAAAAACCTGTTGCAGGTACGATGTGTCTGCACATACATGCATTTTTTTTAGTTAGCCAATTAATGGTATCACCCTGAATCCAAACTTGTACTCTTGCTGAAGAATAACATGGTTCAACACTCCATTGCTGCTATAATGGCAAGTAACTATAGCAGATTGTTACTGCTTGGAGAAACCCAGTAATTGGATTGGTCATTTATGCAAGGTAGTCCGCAATTGGGAAAAACAAAAATAAAAGTTGGGAAAATACAGGGAAATAATGACAACATTATTGGATATTAGGTCTGAGAACTGTAATAATATTCTAAAACTAAAAATTTCTAGTGAAACTGATTTTATTAGGACTGTGTAGCACCAGTAATTTTGCAGCAAAGTTCTACAGCACATACAAGCCTCTCTGATTATTGTCCTCTATTGTTTACAGAGTTTCTGCTATAGTTGGCTACAATCCCATGCAGCTGAAAAACACGTGTGCCATGGTCATTAGGCACTGTATAGGAAATCAGGATAAACTACTGAAGTTGGCAATTCTGTAGCTAGGTTTGCAAAACACAGACTGTTCATTCATTGAACGTAGTTTCATTTGTGAGTAATTCTGTAAGCGCTTTTAAAGCCCTCTGTGTGACAGCCCTCCATTTTTGCTTCCCCAACTAAAAATACCAAGATGAAGCAAATTACTAACATTTTTTGCAACAAAATTTTCTTACTGCCTAATTATTATAAGCCAAAACATTGTACTTACTCAGCACGGAGCTTGTAATCTTTTTTCTTCTCCAAAAGCCCCAAATTTCTGCGGAAGCCGGGCTAAAATAATTATAAACAAAACAATTAAAGATGACCCAATGTAAAACAGAGTGAATAACAATGGAACATGGAAGTGTTTATTTCACTAGTGATTCATAAAATGCAGGCCATAGTGTGGACATGTGCCAGACGGTGTTCTATCAAGGAATGTTGTGTAGTACTATACAGAGAAGAAGCGATCCACATGATGACAGGTCATGTGACTGAGTTTCTCCTACTGGCACTTTTATTTATTTCCCTATTCCTTAAAATGAATGGGGATTTTCTTGCTTCAGAGTCCTAAATCAAGTGAAGTGAAAGCACATTTATAAAGAACAGCACTGTGCTTTAGAAGTGTTCTAGGGTATAATTTGGGGCTAGCTCATACTACATACATTGACTGGCAGTGTTCTGTACTGGATTAACACCAATCCCTGCAAGGGCACATAAGAATTAATTGTTTTCTATGTGCCATGTTCACACCACAGTGCTGGTGTGATGTGCATGCTGGTGCAGCACATAAAAAACGCAGACATACCGCATTTTTGCGGCGCACTGAATGACACCGCATGTCACCACACTGCTGTGCCGAGACATGAATGAAGTTTCACTTTGTGCACTTCAAAGAGAAAAAAAAAGAGGAAAAGTGCTTCATACCACCCCCTGAAAACAGTGAAAAACTGACAGCTGTTTGCATGCAGTGTGAACAAAACCTTAAGCATCAGTATGGCTGCAATAAAGCCAAACCATTGCTTTATAAAAGTGGCCTCATGAACATTATTATTACTAGGATCATTTACTTTCTATAGCAAGAGGAATGATCTCAAAAGCAAGCAGAATAAAAGTATACACACCTAACATGCATATGTATTAAATATATTTAAAGACTATGTATGGAAAAAACATTAAAAACTTGCAGAAACACATAGGTTACAAATGCTAAACCTTTTCTCCTGAAAAGGTCCCCTCACTTGTGTGCTGATCACACAATGCATTTCAGCATCCCAGGCAAATTACAATCCACTCTTGAGCTCTTTAATTTAAAAAGTGCTCTTTTGTCATTCTATACCAAAAAACCCTACACAGCCAGTCCACAAAAACTCCAAATGGGTGACTCTCCCCACAACTCGGTCCTGCCTAAATGGTAGACATTAAAAATGTGCTTCCAACACCAAAGCATAGGTGCGCCGCCTTGTTCGAAGACCAAGCATGCACAGTGCACGATCTTTGAACAAATCAGAGCACTTGATAATTCAGCGTTGGTTCAAGTTTCAGGTTTGAAATGTCAAAGCAGCACATTTTTTAAAAGCTGAAGAGTGGATTGTAATGTGCTTGGGTGAATGGACTTCATGCCGCAGTTAATGGGGGTTTTGTGGAAAAAGTCCTTAAATGTGAACTAACCCTTTATAGTGTAGATATAAAGGGCAAATCATTTTTCCCCATTTTGGATAGAGGGTAGGGTTAAAACTGCATGAGCTTTTTGTCGCCATTTATGTCTAATTATCATGATTTCCTAACACTTCCTGTCTTGTAGACTCACCAGGAAGTGGGATGATCCCGTTCCACTGTGAGGGAAATCCCTAAAAAGTGGTCATTGAAAAAAAAAAAAAAAGGCACAGTATGGCACACTTACTTTACAAATGAGCTCTTCTCCAGTGCTGTGTGATGCATTCCCTCTCCCCTGCCACTGATCCTTTGTCCAACTACTAATAGGATCCCCGGCATCCTCTTCAGCCACTGGGTGACCACTGATGAAGTATAGGCTATGCATTCACATGGGAGACAAAACCCCAGCACCCATGATAACATACGGATGCTAGGAATGAGCTGAGACTATACACTTCAGGGCACACCACTGTTAAGTGTACAGTGATATTGCTGGGGGAAAGAAGAAGAGCTTTTTTGCTTATGCAGAGAGGACACAGACACAGCCGGCTCTCCTCTATGGCCAGTGGGATGTAAACAAATTGTTTACAAATACCTGTCCATTTACACAAGACTGCCATCCGATCCAATCTCCGATGGAGAGTAGATCCCCATTAGTCCGTTGTTAGGGGATATGATAAGATGTTGGCTACATAGAGGAGACTGGAGGGTCGGATCAAGTCCGCCTGGAAAACAGACAGGCGGACCCAATCCGTCCCCTGGTGTGAAAGGGGCCTTACATAACAGAATAAGAGTCATGCACGTCCAAATTGGCTGTTGGCGCTTTTGTCTAGCGTACTGACGCTAGTAAGCAGCCAACAAAGCGGAACATAGTGATGCGATACAAGTGTATAAAGAGGAAGTTCAGGTGAATGTGAATTATGAACACAGGTTACATGATCAAACACTTCCTGGATTCCAAGCATGCGTGTTTGCACTTCCAAATTTTTGTTGGCCAACTTCTGTACACACGAGCCAACAATTGGCCAACAAAAATATTCTAGTCTTGTCAGCCAACAATTGGAAAATGGCTGTTGGATTATCGGACAACAGGCTGTTGGACGACCGTTGTTGGCCAATTATTGTACAGTGTGTACGGGCCTTAAAATGCTCAGAAAGTGGCACTCACATCGCTAAGGACCTATTGGTACCTGCAGTAACACACAACGCACACTAGGGTGCTGTAATAACATTCCTTGTGAATGACATCCTAACACATGTTCACAATGTATCTGCAATGAAGTGTGGAGCACTGCTCCATTATGTACTTGTGGTGTACTAATAAAAATATTGGTCTGACCATAGGTTCATTGTGTTGCTTTCATCCCCATTCAAATGAAACACAAAGGTGTGAATGAGCCCTATGTCTGCTCCATTATCTGCAACATCAAGGACTGCCCTTCTGCAAAAGGAAGGACTCCTAAATATTAGGTGACCTGTACTACACTGGAGAGAGGTTTTCAGAAAACAGTGGCTGGCTAAGGTTACTAACTATAAGCAGGGAGAAGATCCCCTGCCAGGGCTGAGCTGCAGGCAGGCAGTAAAAATAGGACAGCTTCCCTTGTATTTTCATTAGAGCTCCCTCCTCAATCTTACCTGAGATCTCTCTTTGTGATCCTTTTGCCGGGACTTCAACGCTTTCCTGAAAGCTGCAGACATTTTGCCTTGCTGTGTTCCCTGTCCACTTACAATCACCAAGCAGCATGGATGAAACACAGCATCACTTCTTCCAATACTTCCGTCGCAGAACGTGACGTCAGGACGTCAGCTATACACAGCGGAACCGCGTTCCACACCCTGAGCCTGTCACTCACTGATGCCTGTGGGGGCGGTGTTCTGAATAGGCACAGTTCTGTGTGTATCGATACCTTCCTTGTGTTGTTGGCGAGCGGCTGGCAGCATAGGGCTGCGGCTATAGAAAAATGCATGAAATCTGGGTACAAAGAATTAAAATTAGAATAAAGTGACTGCAAGATGAAATAGAGACGTTCATTTTTATATTAAAATTTGCAGAGCAGTCAAGGGGACCCAGTACTTTACAAATCATGGTGCAGTCTAGAGAAATAATCTGACATTACACACATGTAGGCTGACTACAACTTCTGCTAAGCCTGGCCAAAAAAGCAGCATACTGTAAGTTAGCAGAGGACATTAAAAGCACCCTCATCACAAGAGCGAGCGTAAAATTGCTTGTCCACAACACCTCACATGCACAGTAGGCCTGCCTTCGTCCACACATCTATAGTAAGCCTTCCCTTGTCCACAAATCCTTACATACACAGTAAGCCTTCCTTCGTCCACACATCTATAGTAAGCCTTCCCTTGTCCACAAATCCTCACATGCACAGTAAGCCTGCCTTCGTCCACACATCTATAGTAAGCCTTCCCTTGTCCACAAATCCTCACATGCACAGTAAGCCTTCCTTCGTCCACACATCTATAGTAAGCCTTCCCTTGTCCACAAATCCTCACATGCACAGTAAGCCCTTCCTTCATCCACACAACTATAGTAAGCCTTCCCTTATCCACAAATCCTCACATGCGCAGTAAGCCTTCCTTCATCCACACAACTATAGTAAGCCTTCCCTTATCCACAAATACTCAAATGCAAAGTAAGCCTTCCTTCGTCCACACAACTATAGTAAGCCTTCCCTTATCCACAAATACTCAAATGCAAAGTAAGCCTTCCTTCGTCCACACAACTATAGTAAGCCTTCCCTTGTCCACAAATCCTCAAATGCACAATAAGCCCTTCCTTGTCCACACATCTATAGTAAGCCTTCCCTTGTCCACAAATACTCAAATGCACAGTAAGCCCTTCCTTGTCCACACATCTATAGTAAGCCTTCCCTTGTCCACAAATACTCAAATGCACAGTAAGTCTTCCTTCATCCACACATCTATAGTAAGCATTCCCTTGTCCACAAATCCTCAAATGCACAGTAAGCCTTCCTTCGTCCACACATCTATAGTAAGCCTTCCCTTGACCACAAATACTCAAATGCACAGTAAGCCCTTCCTTCGTCCACACATCTATAGTAAGCCTTCCCTTATCCACAAATACTCAAATGCAAAGTAAGCCTTCCTTCGTCCACACATCTATAGTAAGCCTTCCCTTGTCCCCAAATCCTCACATGCACAGTAAGCCTTCCTTCGTTCACACATCTATAGTAAGCCTTCCCATGTCCACAAATACTCAAATGCAAAGTAAGCCTTCCTTTGTCCACACATCTATGGTAAGCCTTCCCTTGTCCCCAAATCCTCACATGCACAGTAAGCCTTCCTTCGTTCACACATCTATAGTAAGCCTTCCCTTGTCCCCAAATCCTCACATGCACAGTAAGCCTTCCTTTGTCCACACATCTATAGTAAGCCTTCCCTTGTCCACAAATCCTCACATGCACAGTAAGCCTTCCTTCGTCCACACATCTATAGTAAGCCTTCCCTTGTCCACAAATCCTCAAATGCACAGTAAGCCTTCCTTCGTCCACACATCTATAGTAAGCCTTCTCTTGTCCACAAATCTTCACATGCACAGAAAGCCTTCCTTCATCCACACGTCTATAGTAAGCCTTCCCTTGTCCACAAATCTGCACATGCACAGTAAGTCTTCCTTCGTCCACACATCTATAGTAAGCCTTCCCTTATCCACAAATCCTCACATGCACAGTAAAGCCCTGCCTCGTCCACACATCTATAGTAAGCCTTCCCTTGTCCACAAATCCTCACATGCACAGTAAGCCTTCCTTCTTCCACACATCTATAGTAAGCCTTCCCTTGTCCACAAATCCTCACATGCTCAGTAAGCCTTCCTTCATCCACACATCTATAGTAAGCCTTCCCTTGTCCACAAATCTTCACATGCACAGAAAGCCCTCCCTCGTCCACACATCTATAGTAAGCCTTCCCTTGTCCACAAATCCTCGAATGCACAGTAAGCCTTCCTTCGTCCACACATCTATAGTAAGCCTTCCCTTGTCCACAAATCTTCACATGCACAATAAGCCTTCCTTCATCCACAAGTCTATAGTAAGCCTTCCCTTGTCCACAAATCTGCACATGCACAGTAAGTCTTCCTTCTTCCACACATCTATAGTAAGCCTTCCCTTATCCACAGATCCTCACATGCACAGTAAAGCCCTGCCTCATCCACACATCTATAGTAAGCCTTCCCTTGTCCACAAATCCTCACATGCACAGTAAGCCTTCCTTCGTCCACACATCTATAGTAAGCCTTCCCTTGTCCACAAATCCTCACATGCACAGTAAGTCTTCCTTCGTCCACACATCTATAGTAAGCCTTCCCTTATCCACACATCCTCACATGCACAGTAAAGCCCTCCCTCGTCCATACATCTATAGTAAGCCTTCCCTTGTCCACAAATCCTCACATGCACAGTAAGCCTTCCTTCGTCCACACATCTATAGCCTTTCCTTGTCCACAAATCCTCACATGCACAGTAAGCCTGCCTTCGTCCACACATCTATAGTAAGCCTTCCCTTGTCCACAAATCATCACATGCACAGTAAGCCTTCCTTCATCCACACATCTATAGTAAGCCTTCCCTTGTCCACAAATCCTCACATGCGCAGTAAGCCTTCCTTCGTCCACACATCTATAGTAAGCCTTCCCTTCTCCACAAATCCTCAAATGCACAGTAAGCCTTCCTTCGTCCACACATCTATAGTAAGCCTTCCCTTGTCCACAAATCCTCACATGCACAGTAAGCCTTCCTTCATCCACACATCTATAGTAAGCCTTCCCTTCCTCACTTTCACAGTAAGCCTTCCTTCGTCCACATATCCATAGTAAGCCTTCCCTTGTCCACAAATCCTCACATGCGCAGTAAGCCTTCCTTCGTCCACATATCTATAGTAAGAATTCCCTTGTCCACAAATGCTTGAATGCACAGTAAGCCTTCCTTCGTCCACACATCTATAGTAAGCCTTCCTTTGTCCACAAATCCTTGAATGCAATGTAAGCCCTTCCTTGTCCACACATCTATAGTGAGCCTTCGCTTGTCCACAAATCTTCAGATGCACAGTAAGCCCTCCCTCGTCCACACATCTATAGTAAGCCTTCCCTTGTCCACAAATCCTCACATGCACAGTAAGCCTTCCTTCGTCCACACATCTATAGCCTTCCCTTGTCCATAAATCCTCACTTGCACAGTAAGCCTTCCACCGTCCACACATCTATGGTAAGCCTTCCCTTGTCCACAAATCCTCACATGCGCAGTAAGCATTCCTTCGTCCACATATCTATAGTAAGCATTCCCTTGTCCACAAATCCTTGAATGCACAGTAAGCCTTCCTTCGTCCACACATCTATAGTAAGCCTTCCCTTGTCCACAACTCCTCGAAAGCACAGTAAGCCATTCCTTGTCCACACATCTATAGTAAGCCTTCCCCTGTCCACAAATCCTCGAATGCACAGTAAGGCCTTCCTTGTCCACACATCTATAGTAAGCCTTCCCTTGTCCACAAATCCTCACATGCACAGTAAGCCTTCCTTCGTCCACACATCTATAGTAAGCCTTCCCTTGTCCACAAATCCTCGAATGCACAGTAAGCCTTCCTTCGTCCACACATCTATAGTAAGCCTTCTCTTGTCCACAAATCCTCAAATGCACAGTAAGCCCTTCCTTGTCCACACATCTATTGTAAGCCTTCCCTTATCCACAAATCCTCACATGCACAGTAACACCCTGCCTCATCCACACATCTATAGTAAGCCTTCCCTTGTCCACAAATCCTCACATGCACAGTAAGCCTTCCTTCGTCCACACATCTATAGTAAGCCTTCCCTTGTCCACAAATCCTCACATGCACAGTAAGCCCTTCCTTGTCCACACATCTATAGTAAGCCTTCCCTTGTCCACAAATCTTCACATGCACAGTAAGCCTTCCTTCATCCACACATCTATAGTAAGCCTTTCCTTGTCCACAAATCTTCACATGCACAGTAAGTCTTCCTTCGTCCACACATCTATAGTAAGCCTTCCCTTATCCACACATCCTCACATGCACAGTAAAGCCCTCCCTCGTCCACACATCTATAGTAAGCCTTCCCTTGTCCACAAATCCTCACATGCACAGTAAGCCTTCCTTCCTCCACACATCTATAGTAAGCCTTCTCTTGTCCACAAATCTTCGAATGCACAGTAAAGCCCTCCCTCGTCCACACATCTATAGTAAGCCTTCGCTTGTCCACAAATCCTCACATGCACAGTAAGTCTTTCTTCGTCCACACATCTATAGACTTCCCTTTTCCACAAATCCTCACATGCACAGTAAGCCTGCCTTTGTCCACACATGTATAGTAAGCCTTCCCTTGTCCACAAATCCTCACATGCACAGTAAGCCTTCCTTCATCCACACATCTATAGTAAGCCTTCCCGTGTCCACAAATCCTCACATGTGCAGTAAGCCTTCCTTCATCCATACATCTATAGTAAGCCTTCCCTTTTCCACAAATCCTCAAATGCACAGAAAGACTTCCTTCGTCCACACATCTATAGTAAGCCTTCCCTTGTCTACAAATCCTCGAATGCACAGTAAGCCCTTCCTTGTCCACACATCTATAGTAAGCCTTCCCTTGTCCACAAATCCTCACATGCACAGTAAGCTTTCCTTCGTCCACGCATCTATAGTAAGCCTTCCCTTGTCCGCAAGTCCTCACATGCACAGTAAGCCTTCATTCGTCCACACATCTATAGTAAGCCTTTCCTTGTCCACAAATCTTCACATGCACAGTAAAGCCCTCCTTCATCCACACATCTATAGTAAGCCTTCCCTTGTCCACAAATCTTCACATGCACAGTAAGCCCTTCCTTGTTCACACATCTATAGTAAGCCTTCCCTTGTCCACAAATCCTCACATGCACAGTAAGCCTTGCTTCGTCCACACATCTATAGTAAGCCTTCCCTTGTCCACAAATCCTCACATGCACAGTAAGCCTTCCGTCGTCCACACATCTATAGTAAGCCTTCCCTTGACCACAAATCCTCGAATGCACAGTAAGCCCTTCCTTGGCCACACATCTATAGTAAGCCTTCCCTTGTCCACAAATCCTCGACTGCACAGTAAGCCCTTCCTTGTCCACACATTCATATTAAGCCCAGGGGCGGAATTATGGGGGTCGCAGGGGTCGCACTGGCGACTGGGCCCTTCAGTTCTTTGGGTCCGGGGCGCCCGCCCATCCGCTATTATTGGGGGGGGGCTGCGGCGTGGACCATTCGCCCGTCCGCCATTGCGATCCCCTAGTATGTTGAGCAGACTGACTGACTGTAGTGCTTGTTGTTGCCGTTCGTTCATGGCACGCTGTAGGAGGAGGGGGGGAGCCTTTCCCTGTGGGCTGCTGCCCGCTGACGCTGAGGGGAGGCAGAGAGTCAGCTGACACAGCCGCCCACACCAATGAGCGAAGGGGGAGGAGGCAGAGCTCTCCCCTGTGTCCCCGAGGCAAAGGAAAGGATGTGATGTGAATCGAGGAAGCCGCAGTGCCAGTGGCATTGTGATGTAAGTGAGAAAACTGCATTACTTACAAGTGATTTGATCCCATTCCCCAGCCTCTAGCAGTGCACCTCTGTGCTGCTGCCTCTTGCTGTACCCACCCCACCACCACCGCAGATCTCATCCCTACCTACCCACCCATCAGCCCGCACATGAGGGGCCCCTAGGGTATTGTGAGGGGCCCGCCTGCCTGTCTGCTGGTTTGAGGGCCCCTCAGCTATTGTGAGCCCGACTGCCTGTCTGCTGGTGTGAGGGGCCCCTCAGCTATTGTGAGGAGCCCTTTCACTATTATGAGTGGCCCCTCAGCTATTGTGAGGAGCCCTTTCACTATTATGAGGGGCCCGCCCGCCTGTCTGCTGGTGTGAGGGGCCCCTCAGCTATTGTGAGCCGGCCTGCCTGTCTGCTGGTGTGAGGGCCCCTCAGCTATTGTGAGCCCGCCCGCCTGTCTGCTGGAGTGAGGGGCCCCTCAGCTATTGTGAGCCCGCCCGCCTGTCTGCTGGTGTGATGGGCCCCTCAGCTATTGTAAGCCCGCCCACCTTTCTGCTGGTGTGAGGGCTCCTCAGCTATTGTGAGCCCGCCCACCTGTCTGCTGGTGTTAAGGGCCCCTCAGCTATTGTGAGCCCGCCCACCTGTCTGCTGGTGTGAGGGCCCCTCAGCTATTGTGAACCCGCCCACCTGTCTGCTGGTGTGAGGGCCCCTCAGCTATTGTGAGCCCGCTTGCCTGTCTGCTGGTGTGAGGGGCCCCTCAGCTATTGTGAGCCTGCCCACCTGTCTGCTGGTGTGAGGGCCTCTCAGCTATTGTGAGCCCGCCCGCCTGTCTGCTGGAGTGAGGGCCCCTCAGCTATTGTGAGCCCGCCCACCTGTCTGCTGGTGTTAAGGGCCCCTCAGCTATTATGAGGGACCCTTCCACTATTGTGAGGGGCCTGCCTGCCCGTGTGCTGCTGTGAGGGGTCCTTACTCTCCGGGAGTGTGGTCGTCTGTCCACCCGTCCGAGTGTTATCGACTCCCCGGGGAGTGTGGTCGTCTGTCCGTTCGCCCGAGTGTTATCGACTCCC
>BLSH010391565.1:884215-896144 GCA_018402905.1 Glandirana rugosa | reverse complement strand
CACCTTTTACTCCCGAGAGGTTCCTCAGGATAAGAGGAATACGATGGTCCATCTACACTGTGTGGTGCCGAATGGACATTTGAGGTAGCTGGGTTTTCTCCTGGACTATACTGTGTGATGTCCTCATCTTCTACTTTACAGTCTGGAGACAAAGTGAGACAATCCTCTGAGGTTTTCCTCATCTCCCGTCCATCTACTAAAATAGAAATACAAAGATTATTACTAGACATGAGCAGATTCGGGGGGTGAGCACTGTCGGCAGTGCTCACCCCCCTCCGCTCCCAGACAGCCCACCTCGCCAGCCCTCATTTTCCACTTGCAAAATGCAAGTAGGCGAGTGGAAAATTTGAGGGCTTATGTACAACATAGAGTATATAGTGCAGGGGTCAGGAGTATGTAATGTACAATATAAATTATACAGTGTAAGAGTCAGGACTCATAATATTGGAATTCAGTGATCAGTGGAAGCTTAAATGTTTACATGAGACAAGTTGCAGAGGTTCCACATCACTGCCTCCCATCTCCTGAGACTGCACTCAGTGACTTGGGTCTGAGACTATACAGACATATCAGAGTTCTTGCTAGACCCGGGTATGGAGCAGAATATCCAAGGTGCATACCCCAGGTGCCTAGGTCTAGTGACACCTATAGTGAAAATCAACATTTTGCTGCCAGCTGAACCCCAGAATCTCCATAAATCCAGTCTAGATACATAAATTGTGTCTGCAGCACAGAGAAGGAAGATTATCTGAGAGAAATACAGAATACAGGACGGGGAACACAGCTCAGGGAAGTGACCAGGGTATTACAGGCTGATATCACCCAGTCCTTGTGACCCAGGGTTTGGTTAGTGTGCCGCTCAGGCTCGATCAATATGAGAAGTAGTGTGGGTGATGCTGCATCCACTGCAAGAGTGCCAGCAAGGGATTGCCAGAGTGCCAGCTCCATTAGTCACTGGAAGAGAGGAAAGATCCCTGGTGCCGCACATCCACAGAGTACTATGGTGGTATGAGAGAGACAACCTCAGCCTGGACTCCCACCAGGTAACGCCTCCAATGCATTTTTTTCTGCCCCTGGAGATCCCCATAACTGCCCAGGGGCAGAGTGAAACGGGGGCGTGGCCTGGCGAGAGCCCAGGCTGAGGTTGTCTATGTCATACCACCATAGGATTCCGTGGATGTGTGGCACCAGGGATCTTATCTCTCTTCCTTCCAACCCCCCACTCCTTGCCCTAATCTGGACCAATCAGTGAGCAGTATGGGTGGAGGAATGTATTTAATGTTAATGACCCACCTGTGCTGATCTCTGTAGCGGTGTTCTCCTCTATAAATGTCCCCGTTATTCCATCCTCCTCCATAGACTGCTGATCATCCCTCACATACCTCTCTTCTTCTTCTGATTTAACCTCAAATTCTATATCGATTGGATCTCCACTCTAAACCAAGAAAATGAGAGAGAAAATATCATCTGTAAAATATAAGCTTTAATATTGTGACATCACATTAAGACACCTCCACAAGTCCATGTTCTAGATGCTTTGTCCCACCAACCTTGTAACAGTGAGGGATGGTGTGATCTTCCTGTGTGGAATCCCGGGAATACAGAGGACGGGGACATCTCTCTGGTGGGTTCCTGGTATTAGGTGGCTCCATCATATCCTTGTGTCCTTCTGAAAACTCCTCCATCACTCCATACTCCTCATCCTCCTCTTTATACTCTTCTTTAACATCAATATTATCATCCCCAAGGTTTCCACTCTGAATATAGAATAAAACATTCATTGTAACAACCATGCTGTGTATAAATCATAACTACCAATAATTGTCAATCATCTACCTGATGATGGTGAGGGATGGGGTGACCTTCCTGTGTGGAATCCCGGGAATACAGAGGACGGGGACATCTCTCTGGTGGGTTCCCATTACTGGATCCATCTGTAGGAAACACAACACTGACTGAATACATTGTTTCTATGTGTTTATCAGATGATGGGGGGTCTAGGTGGACCCTCTGTACTGCTCTCTCCTTTACAATAAAGTCTCCTCTTACCCGGTGATGTGAGGGGCGGCTGATTGTCCATCATGACGTCCTTGTAGAAATCCTTGTGTCCTTCTAAATACTCCCCCTCCTCCATGGAGAAATAGACAGTGACATCCTGACACCTTATAGGAACCTGACACACACAATGATACAGTCACCATCCAGACACATCCCTTGTCTGTTACTGGATAATGTCCCAGAATTCCCAGCACCGCTCACCTCTCCTCAATGATCTCTCTGGTGACTTCTAGAATCTTCTTTGTATTTCTCTATTCTATCAGGGAGGGAGGTGGAGGCAATGTGATGGTCATGTGATCTCCAGACTTCACACGAGGAAAACTCTAGATTTGAATACAAATAATACAATTATATTCCCAGAATCCTCCTCACTTCACCATTCAGGTCTCCATTGTATTAAAGCCTCACTTCAGGCTGAGAAATAATTTACCCACACAGGACCCCCACACTATGCAGGTTAAAAGCTTGTAGCAGTCATTCTGATGTCATTACATACAACACAGGGCCAACAGTCCCACTTTGTTAGTGAGGATGCTAAGGGTCCGCCCACATCCTAACAGCATTAGTAAAAAAAGCCAGATGGAGGGACATTGGGGGAGGAGCTGTGAGGTCAGTGTGATGTCATAGGACATATAGATTCCGGAAGGAGGGACGTTTGGATGGGGAGATTTAAGGGGTCCTCTATATGAGGCTCCCATGCAAACCAAATCATTGTTTCTGGGTGCGTCCTTCCTCTCTTAAGCTGAAGAGTGAACTCTGACCTTTACTATACAGAAATCAGTGAAAGTAATCTCTTATGTGATCAGGTGATGTGCGGAGGAACGAAGTGTGAATAGCAGACAATTTTCCCCAGAGCTCCTAATGGTAGGGGTGGATTTTCCACCCCCCAGGGTCACTGCAGGTGTGGAGAAAAGCTGTGTAAGAGGATATGGAGGAGAGATGAGGAGGAGATCCAGGAATCAGGATAAAGGTCAGGACAAGCAACAGACGAGCGCATCCAAGAGATGAAGCCGGGGTCACTACACAGAAAATAAATCCAAGGAAACAACAGGCAGGACGAGGAATAGCAAGAAGGAGCTCAGAGACAAATGAGAATATTGCTCAGCCAATGGGAGATTATCTCAGCATGACTTACATAATGAAGCAGATGAGGGGGAGGGGAGGAAGTCACTTGAGGCAGGCTTGACAAATTTGCTTTGAAACAAGCAGCCAGTTAAAAAAGTTAGGAGTCAGTTTTTATTAATGTAGCGTGGGTTGTCAGCACACGGGGCAAGGCAAGTAATTTGTGAGGTGCAGAATGCAGGAGATGGGGTGCAGGGTACCAGAGAAGGGTGCAGGTCACAGCAGGACATGGGGTGCAGGGCATGTGGTGCAGGGAGCAGAACAAAGGATATGGCATTCAGGTCACCGCAAGACATGGGGTTCAAGAGAATGGTGCAGAACACAGGAGATGGAGTGCAGGTGCAGAATGCAGGACATAGAGTGTGTCGTGCAGGGTGCAGAAGATGAGGTTAAGAACATGGGGTGTGAAGAGCAGGACATGGGGTGCAAAACACAGGACAGTAATACCATCCACACTCCTCCTGCATGTCCTGTACGTCTCCCCCAGCAGTGTGTGAGAGCAGAGTGGATGCAGAGGACAGCTTGTGTACATAAAGCAGCATCTCCCTCCCTGGCTGCTTTGCAGGCTTCTCCTGGTCACCACTGTAAGGACCCTGTAGTCCTGTTTCTAGGAACCTTGTGGGGTGCAGAGGTGGCACCATGTTGGAGATTTGGTCCCGATCCTTCCTCTCTGTTCTGTTGGAGGGCTCTGCAGTAGACATGGGCTGAACACCCCCCTGTTCAGTTTGCAGCAAAACTCCCAAATAGGGGAAATGTTCTAACCTGACAGTGAACCCCATTGAAGTCTATGAGAGCTGAACATGGAAAAATCAAAAGTGCTAATTTTTAAGGCTTATATGCAAGTAATTGGCCATAAAAGGGGTATGGGGGTCTGAGCACTACCCTGGGACATGTATCTATGCAATTATTTTTTGGGTGGAAGAAGGAGCCGATGGTGACAGTAATGCGGCTGCAGAAAGAAGGAGAAGGAGAAAGATCGGCAGCTGGAGCTCAGTGAGATGAATCCTCTCATGCCGCTGTCCTGCCCAGTCCTCCCCCTGACTTCACAGGTCGGGTGCCGCCGCCTCCTCCCCGCTCACCCTTCCACCTGGCCCCACTCCGAGCCACATTCCTGTGTAAATAATATATCCGGGTTTCAGGCAGAAACAAGAGTCCAGGTACCAGGATGCCATTTCTAGGGACCTGGAATTTATCGAGCCCTGACTTAAGGTGACCATAGATACATGGAAAATGGGATTTTATTAAGAACTTACCATAAAATACTTTTCTCTGAATTCATTGACAGACGCAGCCTCTATTCATGACAAGTGGGTTATGTACCTTTTACTAGGAGTAGACTAGGTGGAACGAAAGTTCAGAAAGCAAAACTGGCTCCTCCCAGGGGGCCGTCCTCACTCAGCACATAACCCCTCAGCCCTGCATAGCATATCAGTTCGTAACAGGCCGTACAAGCACAACACCGAGGGGTGGGTGCTGCGTCTGTCAATGAACTCAGAGAAAAGGATTTTACGGTAAGTTCTTAACCACTTCCTCTCCTACATGTATAAATCATAATTTTTTTGCTAGAAAATTACTCAGAACCCCCAAACATTATATATCTTTTTTTAGCAAAGAATCTAGGGAATAAAATGGAGGTTGTTGCAACTTTTTATGTCATGCGGTATTTGCGCAACAATTTTTTGAACAGTAAAGTTAGCCCAATTTTTTTTCATAATGTGAAAGATGATGTTATGCCGAGTAAATAGATAACCAACATGTCACATTTTAAAATTGCGCAAACTCGTGGAATGGCGCCGAACTTTGGTACTTAAAAATCTCCATAGGCGATGTTTAAAAATGTTTACAGGTTAGGTGTTTTGAGTTACAGAGGAGGTCTTGGGCTAGAATTATTGCTCTCACTCTAACGCACGCGGCGATACCTTATATGTGTGGTTTGGACGCCGTTTACATATGCGGGCGCGACTTACGTATGCGTTCGCTTCTGTGCGTTCGCTTGCAGGGACAGGGTGCTTTCAATTTTTTTTTATTTCTTATTTTACTTTTATTTTTTTAATTTTGACACTTTCACTTTATTTTTATTTTTTTTTTATCACTTTTATTCCTATTATAAGGAATGTAAACATCCCTTGTAATAGGAGAAGTGAGTGACAGGTCCTCTTTATGGACAGATGCAGGGTCTCTACATCTCTCCTACAGGCTGCAAAGGCTGAGATCAGAAAAAAAAAAACAGACGATCTCAGCCTTTCCTTCCCCTTTAACGGCTATTGTTTACTTTGGAGACCCGGAAGTGATGTCACGACGTGCGCCCGGGCCTCCGAGAGCCATAGAGATGACCGAGGGACATCTGTCCCTTGGAAATCTCTGGCACTAACATCCGGCGGCAGGCGATTCCTTCTCCCAGCCACCGATCGATCAGGTGAGTCAGGAGAAGCACCGGAGGGCGGCGGGGGGGACGTCCCCTCCCGCCGTCTGTAAGAACGATCAAGCGGCTGACCTGCCGCTATGATTGTTCTTACGGTGATGGGAATCGTCTGCTTTAAAAAACAATACATCAATGATGCCTGCAGGTGCCGGCATCATTGAGATATCACCACTGAAATCCCAGGACGTCAATAGACGTCCTGCGGATGGGAAGTAGTTAATAAAATCCCATTTTCTCTTATGTTCATTGACAGATGCAGCCTCTATTCGTGACACGTGGGGACGTCCCAAAGCAGTGTCAAACAAGAGGGGTGGGTAAACAATAACAACTGTACCCAACAGAAAGTTCTCGGGAGGCGCAAGCCGCGCCTACACTGCCGCCTGCAAAACTTTGTGGCCAAAAGCAGCATCCGCGGATGCTGACACATCAACTTTGTAAAACTTAACAAAAGTGTGCACCAAGGCCCAAGTAGCCGCCTTGCACACCTGAGACACCGATGCTTGGTGTCTAAATGCCCAGGAAGTGCTAATCTCCCTGGTGGAATGAGCCGTGACCGCAAAAGGGGGGACTTGGCCCCGAACAGTATACGCATGGGTCACGGTCTGTCTGATCCAATGTGAAACAGTGGCCGACAAAGCCGCCAACCCCTTGCACGGCCCATCCGTCAGTACAAACAGCGCATCCGACTTCCTAAAAGGAGCCGTAGCTGCCAAATACCCGCAATGCTCTCACCACATCCAAGGAATGCAGAGCAATCTGCTGAGGGTGAGACGGATGCGGGCACAAGAGGGGAGGACAATGTCCTCATTAATGTGAAAAGATGAAACTACCTTCGGAAGAAATGAAGGAGACGGGCGCAGCACCGCCTTATCCTTGTGTAGGACCAAATAAGGGGACCTACACGACAAAGCTGCCAATTCAGACACCCGCCTAGTGGATGTGATAGCCACCAAGAAGGCGACCTTCTGAGACAGCAATTGTAAGGGAATATCTCTGATCTTCTCATAAGGCGGTTTCTGCAGTACAGAAAGTACCAAGTTTAGATCCCACGGCGACAGGGGCGACCGTACCTGAGGAGCCACATGACGTACACCCTGTACAAATGTACGGATCAAAGAATGCGTCGCCAAAGGACGCTGAAACAGAATCGCCAGAGTGGAGATCTGGCCCTTGAGGGTGCTAAAAGCCAACTTTTGGTCCAGGCCTTGTTGAAGGAAGGCCAGCACCCGAGCAACTGCAAAATAACGGGGGTTCCAACCCCTCGACTCGCACCAGGCAATATATGCTTTCCATGTGCGATGATAAATATTGCGCGAAGTACACTTGCGCGCCTTAAGCATAGTGGGGATCACTGATTCAGAGACTCCCCTGTCCCTCAGTACCTGGGACTCAATAGCCATGCCGTCAAAACCAGCGAGGGTAAAGCAGGGTTCAAGATGAGGCCCTGCGACAGTAGATCTTTGCGAAGCGGGAGTCGCCAGGGAACGTCTGTTACCATCCGCACCACGTCGGCGTACCAAGGTCGCCGAGGCCAATCCGGAGCTCCACTTCTATCCTGCGCAGCAACCGCAGTAGAAGCTTGAGAGGAGGAAAGGCGTACAGAAGCCTGTACCTTGACCACGGGGCCACCAGAGCATCAGAGGCTGCCGCCAACTGGTCCCTTGACCGGCACACAAAGGTCTTCACCTTGTGATTGAATCTGGATGCCAGGAGATCCACATCTGGCGTGCCCCACCGCAAATCTGGCGAAACACCTCTGGATGCAGGGACCACTCTCCCTGGTCCAGCTTTTGGCGACTTAGGAAGTCCACCTTCCATTTTTCTACGCCCGGAATGTAGATGGCGGAGATTGCTGGCACGTGAAGCTCTGCCCACCTCAGAATGTGGGCTGCCTCTGCCCGTCCTACCAAGCTTCTTGTTCCGCCTTGATGGTTCACGTACTCCACCGCCGTGGCGTTGTCCGACTGAACCCGAACCGGGAGGCCGCGCAGCCTCGCCGACCAGCGGGAGAGACAGGGCCTGATCGCCCTCAGCTCCAACACATTGATCGGAAGTCAAGACTCCTGTGACGACCAACGACCCTGAGCCGACAGGTGCCCCAGGACTCCTCCCCAGCCCGAGAGGCTGGCATCCATCGTGACTATCGACCATTCCAGGGGGAGAAACGATTTCCCCATGGTCACTGCCGGGGCCCGAAGCCACCAAGTCAACAACCCCCTGGTCTGATGATCCAGCCGGATCAGCCGATCCAGAGATGAAGGAGACCTGTCCCACTGCAGTAGTATTGCTCGCTGCAGGAGCCGGGTGTGACTCTGGGCGTACGGTATCGCCTCGAAGGTCGAGACCATGTGCCCCAGCACCCGCATGCAGAAACGTAAGGAGGACCACCATCATGACAACAGGGTGCGCACCGCTGCTTGCAGCGCCAGCAACTTGTCCGGAGGTAGGAATACCTTCGCCTGCACCATGTCCAATATCAGCCCCAGATATTCTAGGCGACAGGACGGGGTCATTGTCGACTTCTGCAGATTGATTAGCCAACCAAAGTCCCTCAGTGAGGTCAAGGTGATGGCAATATTGTCCTCCAGAGCCGGAGCCGACTCCGCTCGCAGGAGAAGATCGTCCAGGTAGGCTACCACAGCAATGCCTCTCTGTCTCAGCAGAGCCAGCACCAGGGCCAACAACTTGGTGAAGACCCGCAGAGCCGAGGCCAGGCCGAAGGGGAGAGCCACAAACTGGTAATGAAGGTCCCCTACAGCAAAGCGCTGGAAGCACTGGTGCCTGAGACAAATGGGAACGTGCAGATATACGTCCTTGATGTCCAGGGATGCCAGCCAATCCCCCTGGTGCAGGGTGGCCACTACCGAACGGACTGACTCCATCCTGAATTTGCGCGCCTTCACAAAGCGATTGAGCTCTTTTAGGTCCAGAACCGGCCTGACCCCTCCCCCCTTCTTTGGCACCACAAAGAGGTTCGAGTAGAAGCCGTGGAATCTCTCCGCCAGAGGGGCAGGCACAACCACCCCTTATTCGGACATCGACCGTACAGCCCCTAGCAGAGCTAGTCAACGCTCCAGAGGGAGTCTTAAATTGGACGGGAAGAACCTGTCTGGGGGCCGAGTACTGAACTCTATCTTGTATTTGGAGGACACCACCTCCCGCACCCACCGGTTGGAGATGCGAGCGGCCCACCGGTACGCGAAACCCAGAAGTCAGCCCCCCACCCGAGATTCGGGCAGGGGTAACCCATCATGCGGAGAAGGACTTATCCTCCGCCTTTTCGGGCTTACGTTGCCAGGGACGCTTACCAGAACCAGAGGCGGACTTGCTGGCCCGAGAGTTCCTGCCTGCCTGACCGGGCGCACGAAAAAAATGTTTTTGCCCAGAGGGCTGAGACCCCTGTTTGCAGCGCTGTTCACCCCGCTTGGGTTCCGGAAGAAACGTACCCCGGTGAAATCCTTAATGATTTCATCCAATTGGGGCCCAAAGAGCCGACTACCTTGAAAAGGAAGATCCGTGAGGCCCTTCTTGGACGCGTGGTCACCCGACCAGCGTCGCAGCCACAGCAGGCGCTTAATAATAATTACAAAAACTGACATTTTTGACAACATCGGTACCAAGTCCAGAGCTGCGTCACAAAGATAACAAAGCCCTTGCGCCAGGTGGTCTGCTCTCTGTACAGATTCAGACGAATCCACGCCGCCCCAGGCCTCACTCCACTCCATCGCACACTCCGTGAGCGACTGAGCTACCCTGACTGATGCCAAGGCCGGTTGCATGGCTGCCCACACCACCAAAAAGAGTGCCTTGGACACTGCTTCTGTCCGCCTATCGGTCGGGTCCCTAAAGGAGGGAGACCCCTCCAGGGGAATAGTTGTTGCCTTGTTCAGACGGGCCACTGGTGGATCCACCGTGGCGGAGACCCATTTCTGTAACAGGCTGTCCTCAAAGGGATAGCGCACAGAAAAACTTTTAGGCAGGGTAAAGGAATTTTGTGGACATTGCCATTCCTTATACACATACTGGTCAAAATACTGGAGGTAGGGAAACACCTTAGGAGCACAAGAGGGCTTCTTGGACCCAAACGTATAGGCAGACGCCTGTGCCTCTCCAGCCTGATGCAGTGAATTGTGGACGGCCGCGACAAGGGCGCCCTTTCGCGTTCCACCGAGGCCCCTTGGTATTCCTCCCCATCAGAAGGCTCCAGCTGTCTGTCTGCGTGCTTCCCGGGGGTCCCCAAGACCCCAGAGCCCCCTTCCTGTTCCGAGTCCTCCTCAGAGAATTGCGGGGGGAAGGGGAAGCTTTTTGGGGCCCCCCTACACCGGTCCGATTCCCCCCGGGCAAAAAACTCCTCCAAGATGGAGGTTATCTGATCTAGGGGAACCAGAGGTCCCAGCGCGGCCTGTGCTTCTGCGGACCCCTCCGGAGAAGCAACTGTCGGTTCAGCTGCCATTGCCCCACCGCCAGGACACTTGTGAGGCCTACCAGCCATCACCCCCACAATACCACCCCCTGCACGCCAGGAAGAAAACCAGCAATACTTGCAGAACACTGTGCTATAAAAGAGGCTGCCACTGTCTGCCAATGCCACCACTTGCTGTGCCGCTACTGCTGCCCCTGAAGAAGGAATGGCGCCAAAAGCACATGTAAAGTCCCATACAGGGAGACTAACCAAAAATGGCTGCCACAGACACTAGAGGCCAAAACTCCTCCAAAATGTCCACGACCATGGCAAAATGGCGGCGGGCGCGACTCCTGGAGAATGGCGGCGGCCGCCGTCAAAATGGCAGCGGACCGCATGGTAAACGGAGCGGCCCATGCCGCGAACGGCAGCAGCAAGCGATCGTCAGTGCGAGCGTCCAGGACATCGGGCGGGCTTGGGGGGGGGGGAGAGAAGGTTAGGGACCAGTGCACCTGAACCCCCCCACCAGAACAGGAACCGCTAGTCGCCCCCCCCTCCGCCACCAGGGGGGAAGGGGATGTCACTCACCCATCCAGACGGGCGTAGCGGGTAGCCACCCAGTGCAGACCTTCCTCCCCCCAGATGGGGAGGGATGCTGCCGGCCAAGCGACCCCTGGAACAGGCCACAGCCTGGACGCTGGGTACGCAGGTGGGGCATTTAACCCACCGGCCGCCCGCACGGAACGGGCACGATGCGGCGGACCCCGCCATAGCTAAGGGTGGCTCGCATCCGTCGGCCGTGCTGGGGAGATGGCAGGACAATGTACATCCGCGTGGTCTCCAGCCGGCTACTTGATTGCAGTCTTCATCAGAAGGCTTGCGCAAAATGAAAAAGACAAAAAAGAAAAAAACTTTAGGGGAACCGCAGTTCCCAGCAGGGAACCATGTCTAACTCTTTGCACTAGGCAGAAGAAAACTGATATGCTATGCAGGGCTGAGGGGTTATGTGCTGAGTGAGGACGGCCCCCCTGGGAGGGGCCAGCTTTGCTTTCTGAACTTTCGTTCTGCCTAGTCTACTCCTAGTAAAATGTACATAACCCCCACGTGTCATGAATAGAGGCTGCGTCTGTCAATGAACGGAAGAGAAATTCAGCTGGTTCAGCAGGGATCGGTCACATTTCCATCCATGTGTGGTCACTGCCGGATAAAAGTCACTCCATCAGCGGCTGCAGCCAATAGCTTCATCACTGATCTGTGTATTCTGAGAGCGGAGGAGCGCCCCCCATTGTCAGAATACAATAGTGCAGCGGGGAGGATTCCCCCACCCCCCTTCAATGTGTGGATGGGGGAATCGCTGCAGTTTTTCCACTCATCCCGCTGGCTGAACGATAAAACTGAACCATGTATGGGCAGCTATGGAAGCAACATATATTAATCATCAACTGATCCCCCTGAAGGGGTTAATCTAGGTTCCCACACTATATATGTGTGTATCATCATCTGCTGGAGATAAAACACCTCACAGTGACTATGGAGGAAATGTGGGTCATTGGGGGGGGGGGGCAGTACAGGCAGGAGAAGGAGGTATCAGTGACACTCCACAAAATAGAGGTCGTCTACTACTATGTGTGTATATATCACACCCTTGGATCTAATTGGGGAAGTCCCCCTAGTCAACTACTAATTATATACAACGAAGGTATCGACGGGTATGTACCAAGTCAAAATAGCAAGTCGGTCGCCCTACTCACCTTTTTGACGTCGCTAAGGGGGTAGGTGTGTAACTTCCCCCCACCCCCTTAGGAGGGGCGACGTGATAACATAAGACTGTTACCCCCCGCGAGGAGGCGAGAGTCTTATGTGTCTAGTCACTACTTCGATAACCGACGTCGGCGACTACCTCACTGAAAATAGGCCGTCACTGG
>BLSH010391565.1:865961-876284 GCA_018402905.1 Glandirana rugosa | reverse complement strand
AACGCTAAGCCGTGACGCAGCGAAATTGACTGTTAACGCACCAGCACGAAACGCGACCACTTTTGCGCAAACCAATCAATAAACGCCGATTGCAATTTTTTTTATCGCAAATATGAGGAAGAATATAAATCGGCCAAAAACGGTGAAAAAAATGTTTTTTTATATTTTTTTTTTGGATTTGTATTTTAGGAAAAAGTAAGAAATTTGGGTTTTTTTGCAAAATTGTCGCTCTTCTTTTGTTTATAGCGGCGATCAGAAATGACGCAGCGGTGATCAAATACCACCAAAAGAAAGCTCTGTTTGTGGGAAAAAAAGGACGCAAATTTCATTTGGGTACAACGTCGCACGACCACGCAATTGTCAGTTAAAGCGACGCAGTGCCGAATCGCAAAAAGGGCTCTGGTCCTAAAGCTGGAAATCCTTCCGGGGCTGAAGTGGTTAATGTCTTTTTATTAAATTTTCAAGTTATTACAATACAACTACTATGAAATAGCCAATATCTGGTTCAAGAAAAGACATTGTGATAAAAGAAATAAACGACATATTAACATGTTACTTGCTTGTCAATTCCCACCACCCCAATTGGGGTCACACTGTGGGGAGGACTGACCAGCAAGATGCCTCAAATTCAATGTCATTTGAGTGTCTAGATTTAGTTTTAAACTGTATAGGAAGAGACGAGAATGAAATGTAAGTGCAGGAGTTATGATTTACCACATTATTAATAAACTTCTTGTATCAAACTTAATTATCTCTTCATGTAATACATTCCTTTCATTGTTTGAGGCTCTATGGTGTGTTATCCAATTATACCATTTTTTTTATAAGTGTTGAATGAATTGTTCTTCTATGCTGGCATCATTTCATATTGGGCTTGTATGTTTAATCTTCCTATGGCTGATGACAGATTGGGGGCATCTATTGACTTCCAAAGACTGGTAATTGTAAGTCTGGCTGCTCCCAGTATGTGGAAAACGATTGTTCTATAAGATGATGGGTATATGTCCATGTTTATTCCCAGTAATGCCATTTCCCCAGTCATTTCTCATAAGTTGTCTGTTACTTCTGCAATAAAGGATGTTACTGAGTTCCAGAAGCTTGTTACATTGTTACAGCTCCAGAGAATGTGTAATAGATTGCCAGTTTTTTATTTACATCTCCAGCACACATCTGATGTATTAGGGAGTATTTCTGACATTTTATAAGGTGTTAGATACCATCTAAATAAAAACCCAATAATATTCAGCGCAAAATTAAAATATTAAACAGTAATATCACACAGCAAGCTGAACACTTATGGTAAATTCACAACACCATTGTTTGTTATCTAATGGTGTTGTGAATTTACCATAAGTGTTCAGCTTGCTTTGTGATATTACTGTTTAATATTTTAATTTTGCACTGAATATTATTGGGTTTTTATTTTTCTGGTGTTCACTATTTTCCATTTCCTGGAAGAAAGGGAAGTCAAGTTAGATGAAGCCTTCTCTAGTAATGAATCTACTGATTTGTCAGATAATTTACCCCACCTGTTTAACCCCTCCAGATCTGTGCTATAGCCGAAGTACGGCTCCAGCTCAGATCTGAAATGCCGGGACGACGTCCATGGACATCGTCCCCTGTGCACGCTCCTGGCGCGCCCCCTGGCAGCAGCGGCCGTGCCCGTGGGTCGGGCGGACTCAATGTCCACTCGAGACCCATGATCGCCTGACAGAGAGGCAGAACGGGGAACCGCCATTGTAAACACGGCGGTTCCCCATTCTGTGACAGGGGACATAGCAGATCTACTGATCCCTGTCACTGGGATCAGTTAGATCTGTTATGTCCCGGCCAGCCCTGCCCCCCCCACAGTTAGATCACACCCAGGGAACATTTGTTAACCCCTTCACTGCCCCCTGCAGGTTAACCCCTTCAATGCCAATGACATTTACACAGTAATCAGTGGATATTTAAATTTCCGTTCGCTGTATAAATGTCATTGGTCCCAAAAATGTGTAAAAAATGTCCGACATTTCTGCTGCAATATCGCAGTCCCGATAAAAATCGCAGATCGCCGTCATTACTAGTAAAAATAAATAAATAATAAAAACGCCATAAATCAATGTCCATAGTTTGTAGACGCGATAACTTTTGCGCAAACCAATCAATATACGCAGATTGCGATTTTTTTTTAACCAAAAATATGTAGAAGAATATATATCGGCCAAAACTGATGAATATTTTTTTTTTATGGATTTGTACTTTAGCAAAAAGTAAAAAATATTGTTCCTTTTTGCAAAATTGTTGCTCATTTTTCGTTTATAGCGGCGATCAGAAATGACGCAGAGGTGATCAAATACCACCAAAAGAAAGCTCTGTTTGTGGGAAAAAAAGACGCAAATTTTATTTGGGTACAACGTCACACGACCACGCAATTGTCATTCAAATTGCGACGGCGCTGAAAGCTGACAAAATGGGGAGATTTTTTTACGAATAGGGGCTTGGAATTAATCCAGTTTCTGCTGTCTCGGAAACAGCAGAGAAAACAGGGACTGGAATTACAGATCCAAGAAATAAAAACTAAGATAGAATTATTTAAAGATAATCAAGATTTTGCTAAACTTTCAGAAGAGTTAAAGATCAAATTAAATAAGTGGGATAAGGAAGCTTGAGAGAAAAAGAGGAAGAAGTTCCTTAGAGATTCTAAAGACTTTAAGGAGAATAACATTTATAAATGGCAAAGTATTAAAGTAGGATCTCAGAATGAACATTTCGTGACTTCAGTGGATGCACCGCCTCCTGTTACCCCCCAGCCCCCAATTAGGAGTACATACAGGAGGGGGTGCATATGCCCCCTCACCTATCCCTGGAACACAGAGGTTTCCTCACATCCCCAAAGGAAGAGGGGGCAAGTGGATTAGAGGAAGAAAAGGAAGAGGGGTAAATCATTGGGGATCCCCATACCAACCACCACCTAGAAATGCATCTTATGGAGGGAATTATAGAGAGGAGTATGGGGGTTACAGGGGAAATTATCCTCATGATCATCAGACCAGAAGTTCAGTGCCTACTTACAACAGATTTGCCCCATTACAGACCCATTACCCCATTGAGAGGGGTTTTTTAGGTCAGCGAAGGTCCCCAAACAGGGGACCATATCGCGATCTAGGGACCCCTCAGAGGGAACCTCCATTACAAGGGGACCATGAGAGGACCCTGGAAAGAATACCCCTGGGAAAATCCAGGAGATTATCATCAAAATATAAATGTAAGGAAAAGAAAACACCGAGGGGAAACAGAGGGGGCAGAAGGGTCCAAAAAGCCAAAACCCCAATAGGAGCAGGAATCTCCGACCTCAGTGGCATTCAGCTCACTGAGGATGAGATTAAGGTTCTTGATAAGGGTCTAAAATATGCCCCGGTGAAAAATTTGAACAAATTTCAGACATATATTAGTGTCCACAAATTCATGCGTACTTTGAGTATAAAGAAATATTTTTTGTCTAATCCTATCCAGCGTAATGCTACTTCAACTGTACATTCTGACCTGAGGAATAGATCCATGTTCAATCCTCCAGGTGTGGATATGAAACGCATGGATGTATTTAAGAACATGGTGTGTAAAGTCCTAGGGTCGCTGAAGGTAAAGAAAATTAGTGACCCTAGTTTCTTTCGAAAAGGCGTCTCCCTATTAGAAAATAGGAAAGATATAGTAATGGGGGGGCCTAGTAATTTTGAGCAAAGAGTATTACAAACAAGAAATGAACCGGTTACTGGAGGATAGGAATACATATGAATTATTAAGAAGTGACCCTATGCTAGAGTATAAAGAAAAATGACGGTATTGCTACCACCCCTTATCCCTCTGTAGAGGAAGGTGCATTATGGGCCTTGTGGTCCTGGAAGGGAGGCAGTGTGTTTATGTCTGGTGGAGGATCCTGTTTGCACACTTGTGTCTGTCCTTTTTCTGTGGCATCAGAGGGACTATCTCCTTACGTCAAGAGATTTTGTTATATATACAGAGAGCATTAGATATGTACCATTCTTTTTTGTATACAATGAGGAAATCCAGCTGATCAAACTCAAGGAACCATTGCAAGGGAAAACCCCAGAGGGGAAGGTGTTTTATAGGCTCATCAGCCTGTAGAATTAAGGTGAGCGGCAGTATATGTCGGATTTGAGGACATTTTATGCCAAAGATTTATTACTATTACTCTCAAAGGACATTTATGAACTGAATTATGAACAATGTGTCAAAATGCTATTTTTACATACAGTGGCAATGTTATGTGATGTTTTATTTTTGACATTTCAAAGTTATTTTTCGATCTAATATTTATTTAGCATAGCGCTGCACTCTGTCTGTTTGTTAGATACCATCTGTTCCTAATTGTTTGTATATTGTCCCAATGCTCTATACATGATGATGCTTTTGTTGAGGTGTGTATGGCCTGTTTCCATTGTTCCCATGTGAATTCCTGATCTAGATCTTTTTCCCATTTAATCATATGTGTATTTTCCCCTTCTTCTAGCTGTGTAGATAGTAGTTCATAAAATAAGGATATGCCTTTTTTCTTTGAAAAGTTTGGGTTTGTAAGAAATTTCCACATTATTGATGGGATCTCTATAGGGTTGCTTGGTTGGAAATCTTTAAGTTTGGTGTATTTTCCTATTTTCTTTGTGACTATTTCTCTATAGGGTAATGGTCGGTGTTTATAAAAGTGGTAGCCCTGTTTGATCCATTCGTCTACGGATAGATGGATTTTAGCGTAGTTTAGTATTCCTGTTGGTAAGAGAATTTTAGTTTTAGGATTTATGTCTTTAGATTTGGAGAGGATTTGCTTCCATGATATTACAGTTGCTTTGACACTTAATAGGTTAGGAATAATGATTTTGGGGATTAGGCTGCTTGCTATTGCGAGTAAAGAAGTCATGGCCTTTGATTGCTTCCCTTTCTATATTAGTCCATAGTTTGTCCTCTGTAGTAGAGAGCCAGAATTTCATCTGGTCTAGGAGGGATGCTATATAGTAGTTCTTGATGTTTGCTAGGTTCATCCCTCCCAAGGCTTTAGTGGTAGTTAGGATGGAAAATGTTACCCTAGACTTTTTCCCCTTCCAAATACATTTTTTCAGTTTAGTGTTTAGCTGTGTGAAGAATGTTGACAGTAGTGGGATAGGCAGACATGGAAAGTAATAAAGTATCTTGGGTAATGTTTGCATCTTAAATGCAGCTATTTTCCCCACCCAGGACAGTTGTATTGTTTGTATATTTCGTAGGTCTTTGTTACTTTGTTCTAATAGGGCTGGGAAGTTCGCTTCATATGTTTTAGATGCAGGGAAAGTTAAATGAAATCCTAGATATGTTATTGATGGGTTGTCCCATATGAAATTGTGTTTTGTACGTAGTAAGTTAATTAATTCCTTTGATAGATTCATGGGTAATGCATAGCATTTATTCTGGTTAATTTTGTAGTATGAAGATTTTCCAAATTCTTCTAATATTTTTTGGACTTCTGGGAGGGATTTGATGGGGTCGGTGATGGAGAGAATTATGTCGTCTGCAAATAATCCTAATTTATGTTCATGTTGGCCAATTTTTATGCCTTGTATAGTTGGGGGGGATCTAATGTGTTCTGCTAGGGGTTCAATTGCTAATGAAAATATTATAGGTGATAGTGGGCAACCTTGTCTGGTTCCATTTGTTAAAGTGAAGTTCCTAGATAATGAACCTGAAGTAAATACTTTGGCTCTTGGTTGTGTGTAAAGAGCCATAGTTGCTGAGTGTATAAATCCTTTGAAGCCAAATTTGGATAATGTCTTGGAAATGTAATCCCAGTGCATTCTTTCGAATGCCTTTTCGGCACCTAGTGCCACTAATACTGATGGCATGTTTTCTATTTGGGCATGGTTAATTAGGTTTAACATTCTTCTAGTGCCGTCCGGTGCCTGTCTACCTCTGACAAATCCTACTTGATCACGGCTTAATAGAAAGGGGGTAATGTTTACTAATCTATTGGCTATAATTTTTGCATATATTTTGAGGTCAGAATTTAATAGTGAAATTGGTCTATAATTCAGAGGAGATGATGGGTCTTTGTCTGGTTTGGGAATTGGAGTATGGGAAAAATTCCGCGCTACGGATATTCTTTGTTACTCAGTGCAGATAAGTGGGAAGCTGCCCTGCCCGGAGTCCCCTTAGGGAAGAGTGTATATAAAATATGATAGGCAGATGGCGCTACCCTAGGAGGTTATGCATTAGAAAAGGTATATGTGAAAATAAATTGAATAAAATCGTGTGTATATCAAATATATATATATATAGAGATAATATATAAAAGTAAATTTAAAACGTGCACGTGTAAATAAAGTGACTGTGCTCTCTGCATATAATGAAAAGGCATAAGGGATATAAATATAATAATGTTATGCAATCACAATTCTTCAAAAAGACTTATTCTAGGTTTGTTTCATAAATCAGACCCGAAAATAAAAACAGTAGAAAAAAAAAAAGGTGACTTTAGTGGCAGTGCTTGTTAAAAAAAGCAATAAGTGTAAACTCAAAACTAAAAAGGCAGAAGCTGCAAAGTGTAGAAGTGAAACCAAAATCTGAAAACTAAAAAACAAAGATGGCGTTTCCAGAGCGTCTTCATGTACCATATATTGAGCCGCTCAAAAGATGTTAATATTTATATTTTATGGACAAGTCCCCTGTCAGTAATAGTCCAAAACAGGATTCAGTAAAATGGCTTAAAACAATCTGGTGCTCAAAACGGATGTGACAGCTTAAAAATGGCGACTCCACACGGTGCTCCCCTCCTGAGTCCCTACTCACCGGAACCCTGCACCCCTGCAGGGGTAAAGCGCGTGTAGGGACCTTTCTCCTGGGTGGGGGTAAAGAGGTGGCTCCTCAGTGCCCGTGACCAATACTGGCTCCCTTTCCGGTTCTGTCAGTGCTCCTGGATCAATCCGGTACGTCCGGGGTCCCGGGAACTCCCTCCGGTCAGAAAAAATATTTCTCCTCTGCTGCCACTTCCAGCAATGTCTCCTCTCTACTTCCTCCCAACTCACCTCTCGAAACTGGTTTGGGAATTGTTATTATGGCTTCTAATAATTCTTTGGGAGGTGATTGGGAATGAGCTATGTAATTAAACATGTTCGTTACATATGGGGCTAGTATTTCTGAGAAAGCTCTGTAATATTCTCCTGACAGGCCGTCTGTGCCCGGGACTTTATGTTGGGGAAGTTCTTTAATGACTTTTATTGTTTCTTCTATGGATATTGGCTTATTAAGCTTTTCTAATTGGGTCGTATCCAACTCTGGTAGATTTATGCTATTTAGAAACTCCGTTATAGTTCTTGAGTTTGGTTGAGGTGTGTTAATATCTTCTTTTAAATTGTATAGAGATTCATAGTATTGGGCGAAGGTATCAGCTATTTCCTGAGGGTTGATTACTGTCTTTCCTGTAGTGTGGTGGGTTCATTTATTCATTTTATTTTTGCTTCTTTTTTGACATAGTTGGGAGGCTAATAGTTTCCCTGTTTTGTGAGTAGTATTTTATTTTTACGTTTTTTAGGTATTTATCGTAATCAGATATAAGAATAATACGTAATTTGTGTCTTAGGTTGTTCAGTTGGTCTTGCATTTTGATGTCGGTAGGTTTTTTTTATGTGATTCTTCTAATTTCCTGATGTCTTTTAATATTTTATCTAGAATTTGGGTTCTTTTTTTTCCCCTTGCGGCTATCTGTATAAGGAGGCCTCTGGCGTATGCCTTTTGTGTGCACCACAATGTATTGCTATTTATTGTCCCTTTATCATTTATATAAGAATTCTGTTAGACTTTTTTTCATCACTGACAGGTGTTTTTCTTGTGAAAGGATAAATGTGTTATTCCTCCATAGATAAGTATTAGTGGTAGGTTGTCCTGTATTCACTTCCAATGTAATTGGTGCGTGATTGGACCAAGTTGTATTGTGAATGCGGGCATGTTATGTTAGGGACATATAGGTTGACAATTGTATATGTGATATTGTCTATGGAAGCTACTATGATGATGTATCTTCCTTGGTTGTCAGTTTTGATTTTCTTTAGTTGGAAGGAGACGGTGTCTTTGAAAGCTGTGATTATACCTTTTTTCTTCTTTTTGCTGTTGGATACGAAGATCTGTGGGAATTTGCTGTGGGAGAACTTGGGTGCTTTATTCTGTGTGAAGTGAGATTCTTGGATGCATATTATATCACAGTCTAATTTTATGGCATCTGTCCGTAGAGTTTTCCTTTTGTGAGGGGCGTAAAGGCCCTTAGCATTTAGTGATAAGATTTTAAGAGTCATTATATTCCTATATATTGCTTAAGGTAATTTTTGATGTTTATCAAAAGGTGTCTTGCTGGTGTAGTATTGTTCCTTGTTGTAGTTGGGTATTTCTTCCTGTAGGTGGAGGTTATTGTATTACATATTGACCATAAGCAAACTTTTGTAAAGTGAAGACGTGTTTTACCTTCAAACTCAAACACAGAAAAAAAAAAAACAGAAACAGAAAAAAGATAAGGAGTTGTGTTGCAACTCCAGTGTACAGTATAATTGTACTGAGTTTTTGGGGTTCCAGGGAGGAATTTAGGCGGATCACGTTCCCTGAGCCTTGAACCCTGCATTCTAATCAGTGAAAGAATTAACTGAATAAAGTTTCAGGAGACTTCTTTATGTCTCTTGTATGTCTAGGTGAAGAGATTATGTCATTTGTTGTTTCTTGAGTGCCAATCGTGGGTTATTTTCCCTTGATGTGGTTGGTCAGGAGGTTTATCCGCATTGTTGGGGAGTAAGCCCCGGTTCCGCAGTAGTTTCACACCTTGATCCATGTTGTTGATTGAGTCGGATTTGCCTTTGTGATCCACTAATATTTTTGTGGGGAACCCCCACTTGTATGTTATGTTGTGGTTTAGTGATAGAGTTGAGGTTTTTGCGGGCTAGGATTGTAGCTTGCGATAAATCTGTAAAGAGGATGATTCCTGCGTAGGGGTCTGGTAATGGTGAGTGACGTCTTGCATATTGCATTAGTTGCTCCTTTACCCCAAAAAAATAAATCCTGGCTATGACGTCACGTGGTAACTTTTCTGGTATATGGGCGGGTTTGGGCAGCCTGTGAGCTCGGGCAATTTCCAGCTCTTGTTTTGGGACTGAAGGGATTCGATCCGAGATCATTCCTTGAATTAATTGTTTTAAGTCTGGCGGTTTTACGTTCTCCGGAATGCCTCTAAACTTGACGTTGTTCCACCTGGCTGGTCCTCTAAATTCGCCATTTTGATTTTAAGTTGATTGACTTCATCCTCTAAATCAAAGTGTGAATCAACCATTTCATTATGTGTGGATGTAAATTCTGCCATCTTGTTTTCTACATAATCAATTCTTTCTCCTAGTGCCTCCATTTCAATTTTTGCATAATTTTTAGCATGTCAGGTTGTAGTGCCCCCCCCCCGGAGAGATAAGATCATATCTTTTATAATTGAATCAAGTATGGGCTGGCCTGCTGTGGGAATAGCATTGAGTTTTTCATCATAGGGATTGTCATTTATATTTGAAAGCTCTTGTGCATAATTGTGATCTTTACCTTCATCAGAGGAGATCCTTCTTCTTTGTTGGAGAGGGCTGTTGAAATCCTTTTGTTGTTCATTGCTGTAGTGAGGCTGAGTCTGAGTTTCCATGCCGGTGTCCTCATCTCCATGCTTGTCAGCAGCATGTGCTGTGCTGTGGTGGGGGGAGGGGTCATCTTCCCTGCTGTGTCCATCTGCTGGGCTGAGGAATGGTGTCACTTTACGGGACCCTCTCTATTCTTCCTCTTCCCTGCCATACTCGATTGATTCCCACTGTCTCCCTGAGCCTGACTGTCGCTTCAGGGTTCAGTAATCACTTTGGAGTTGCTCTGTGATGGCTCAGGGATGTCCGTGATCAAGGATCTCCCTCACAGTGCAGCCATCTCATCCTGCAGCTAGCCACGCTGCCTGGCAGTAATCTATTTCTATCCCCCTTGGTGGGAGTGGAGATGACCCCATCTATAAGGATATACAGTACATCCACACACAGCACAAGGCCGTGTTCACACTACCAGACCTTTCTCAGGGCTGCAGTTCCTCTGAGCTCCACAAGGTGGTGATCTCACTTCTACCCACACAGGAAGTCTCTATGGAATACAGGAAGTGATGTCAGGTACAGACAGGAAGTCTCTATGGAATACAGACAGGAAGTGATGTCATGCGTTGAGGTTTCACTAATGACTTGGGACTTCGCTGTCAGTCCGAGTCCCTCTGTCACCCTTAGTTAGCTCATACCGTCCCTTCTCCTTCTTATCTCT